>APFE031699866.1:123306-162505 GCA_000404065.3 Pinus taeda | reverse complement strand
CTGCTATGTTATCTGCTTTGACTTCTAGAAACTCAAATATATTGAGCCATTTGTTGTGAATCTCTTTTATTTTTTGAATGGAACATTTAGTTTCCTGAATGAAGATCACATGTGGAGCTGCTTGTCTCATTCTGTTACTTAGTAATCTTTGTTTTCTTTTACTACCTAGACCTCTTGTATTCCAATAAGTGAACTTCATTATTAAAGATTTGTAAAGGAGTAACTGGATAGGTCTTTCATCTTACCTGAGTCTATCATTAGGTTCGTTTTGATTTTTCCGACCCCTTTTCTTTCCTGGGTTTTTTGGTGCTAATCTTGGTGTGGTTTTCATAGCTTTCACTCCTTCGTTGCCCCGTTTTTCATTTTTCCTTTTCTTTTCTTACCCTTTGTTCTGAGTTTTCCAGATGAACAGCTATTGAACTTTGTGGAACTTCTCTTGTGGTAACAAATCCACTTCCTCTCCAGTTCCTTGTTTCAAAAAAACTTCTAGATCTAGATTCTCTTTCTCAAAAATCTCCTGTAGTTCGTGATCCTCCATTTCCATATCACTCTAGGTCATTTCCTGGTCCATTTCCATATCTGTGTCACTCATCATGTATTCTTTCTGTTTATTTTTGTTTTGTGTTTGCTCAACGTTTTCTTCTTTCTCTTCCTCCACTGAACTGCCTCCCTTGATCTTATTTGCTTGCATTATCACTTATTCCTCTTCTAGGGCTTGAAACCTGTTTTGACTGGCCTGTTGCTTGTCTGTATGATGTAGTTTTAGTCCCTGTTTGCTCCCTTTTCCTTTCTGGACCACCTTATGAAAGCTTTCAGTGTCTTTCATGGTGTGAGTTTTACTTTTGTTTTTTTGTTTTATTGAGAGGGAAAACTCTGAATAGGTGCCCATGATCATGACATTTACGACATCTGAAAGGGATGCGTTCATAATCCACTGTTTGTACCCATTCTTCATCAAACACTTCCAATATTACCTCATTCGGTAGAGCTCCAGAGAGATCCATCTCCACACATATCCTTGCAAAGGATGTGTATTTTCCTCTTCTAGTGGCCTCAGAGGCTTTGGAAAAACACCCTAACTTATTTCCTATGGCAGATAAGGGTTCCAGTTGCCAATAATCCAAAGGTAAAGAGTAGAGTCTTACCCAAACCGGAACCGAGGTAAAAGTTTCGCGTTCTAGGACAAAATTCATCACCCATGGTCGCATATACAGGCATGTCGCTACGTAAAAGTAGGTCCCTCCTTCAAACACTCTATCTTTGTCTTCAATATTTGAAAAGACTACAAAAAAAACCTTTTGACCCTAGATGAAGTTCTATGCTTCCTTTTTGTTTCTAGTGGTATTTAATCCAAGTTTGTATAACTTTTTCAGTGGGCCATAAGCCCATGAATTTACAAATGATTGCATACGTCTGCATGTTGTCCCTATGTGCCTATAGAGTAGGATCATTCAACACCACTATGGGTGCGATTGAGGTTTTGGGCTTGCATGGTCCCCTTTGTGCTTTCCCTTTTATTTTCTGTTCCTTGTCTTCTTCCTCGTTGTTGTTAGTGTTGTTTCTTTCCCTGGTTTTAGAGCCATCCTGCTCGCCTTCCTTATTTCTTTGTCTTACATCATCAGAAGGACCTATATCCTCTTCAATTTGTTTTTTTCCTTTGTCAGCTACTACCTGCTTATAGGATGGAGTGGAGCTCCCCCCTTTGACCCCCTCCATGGAGAACCAGCTCTGAAAGTCTATAACACTAGTGCACTAGTTCGCGCGCCACTTCGTGTTGGCCTAGAAAATCAACCATAAATAATATAAAATTTTAATGCTAGTGTAATAATATAAATTAAATGGTTAGTAAATATCAATCAATCTATAATAACATTAAAACACTTCATTAAACATTTCAAATTGCTAAATATAATATATATTATATATATATATATTTATATATTATAATATATAATAGTATATTATATATATATATTTATAATATAATATTATTATATGTATATATATTTATATATATATGTATTATTCAATCTATGTATATTATATATTATAGAATTGCTTAAATTTAGTTTATTTCTTAACAATGAGATTCACCCACTTTTTTAGGAGATTTTGAACTCATAAATCGTCTTTGTTTGAATGCCCTGAGCCAATACCATATTTTATAGTTGTAGGTCCTTCTTCTTTATTTTTTTAACTCTTCTATTCTGATACTATCATATATGTATATCTATATATTATATATATAGTATATAATAATATATAATATATTTTCTACAGGGTCTGTGTCAATGCTCAACTATTAACCTGATCTCATTATGTGTCAATTTGATAGTTGATTTCAAAATTTTTGTTATAATGAATCGAGTTTGCCCCCACAATGTGTTAATTGTGTGGTTGGTCTTTAGGTTTTCATTACAATGGGTCAAGTTTGCCAACACTATGTGTCAATTTGATGGTTGATTTTTAAATTTTTTTTGCAATGTGTCAAGTTATCCTAAGCTAAGATTTTAAAATCACGATACTTTTAGCATAGAAAAAAGAAATTACTCTTGATGGAATGACTCTTTCATTTACGTGTTTATTTTAAAAGTTTTTTAGTCATAAAATTTTTCCATAATGCCATGCTTAAAATATTTTGGAAACTTAAAGAATTTTGTAGTCATAATATTTGGTTTCAATTCCATGGTAGAAAAGTTGTCAAAATTTTAAGGTTTTTCTTAGTTATGATATTTTATCTTTTATTTTATGGTTGAAAATAATTATAAACATTTTTTCTTTAGCACCATGGCTCAAAATTCTTCGAATTTCAAGGCTTTTCATGGATGTGATATTTTATCTTTGATGTCATGCGTGAAAATCTTTGTATATATAGTGTTGTGGATGAGATATCATATTTTTATTTAGGTTGAAACTTTACTTTCTTTATTATTGAAAGTTACAATTCTTACATGATATTTTTTTAGATATCATAGGAGCACACCCACTTTTGTTTATTTAAAAGTCAAAAGCCTTCTCTAAAAAGAAACTCTAAAGATCTGACCAAGAAATTGTTTGGCACTAAGCTAGCCAAGGTTTTTAGTTCTCAAGACCTAATTTGTAATGGGGTAAGGAAGCGACCAAACTCCAACTGGATGACTTGTATTAATGAGCTTCACAATAGTCTCATAGATTATGTGATATTAAATATCCTTGTATCCAAACAAATAGTAAATTTGTTCCTCTTAAAAAACCATGGACCTAACCCAGATTATAAACTCAAAAATATTTCATGCAAAAAACCCCATGGAAGAAAATTTTGATTATTCAAGGCACCTTATTTTTGACATAAGTAAATTTGATGTTTTTTGAAAGGAATTAAAAATTGTTTTAAATCTCATAACTTGTAAGGATGACATCAAATACTTATACATAATTTTATAAGAACACTTTCTACTTCCATTAACAACTCCTATATTGAGGTGTCAGGTAAAATGAATAATAGAACAACTAACCCTTGGTATGAAAATATAAATGTAAAATTTCTAGGAAATCTATTAGGGATGCTTCTGGTGATTCCTTAAAAGTCAATAAGATGAATATATACAATGCACTTATTAAGGGGAAGAATGCGTACTATAGCAATAGAAAGTAAGAGTAGCTTTTGGACCTCTCTAACTTAAGATCAGAAGTTGTTTAGGAAAAATTATAATTTGTATAATTAAAGAAAATAATATGATTTCTTTGGAGGATTGGAATTTCTACCTTAAAAATATTTATGAATACACTAACTACATGGAAAACATTCTAATTGTCCTATAGATGATGAAGCATTTTCTCTTGAAGACATAGAGTATAAGGTTAAGCATATAAGAAATGGGAAAGCTAGGGACATTAAAGGATACCAAGCCAAAAGTTTTAAAATCAAAGAGCCTATGCTCACCCCTTACAACATAAGCTCTTCAAATTAGCAATTAAACAAGACTTTCCTAAACCATTGATGCAAAGTATCATTGTATCTATTTTAAAAGTAGAGACAAATGATTCCCTCTAATTATATGACCTTTATTATTAGACCCATTTTCTCCAAGTGTTACAGAATTATTTTGAAAAAGCAAATTAGCTTAGGGTTACAAATCCATGGAAATTTAGCTAAAGGCCTAACTATGTTTAAGAGATATCATCCAACTATCAATGTATTTATTAATGTTAGGATAGTTGTGGAGGCATTGGGGGAAATTTGAGGTCTGAAATGGGCCTCCTAAGAAAAATAATAAAATAATAGTTGTTTTTTAAAGAAAAATAAAGGAAACTACTTTTTGTATTGTATTTTTAGGTTATCCCGTTATAGGTTTACTCAAATATCAAGTGTAGACACCCGTTGGATGCAAAATTAAATTCCAAATCCATCGAGTACCCACTATACATACTTCTTAGTAGACCAACATAAAAAAATGAAAATACATGAAAAAAACATGTTCAATAGGCCCTGTTTAGGTATTTTCAATTTTTTTAAGTGGGTTTACTCATAAGTATGTAGAGTGGGTACTCGTTGGATGTAGAATATAATTCTTCATCCAATGAGTGTCTTTAATTAACATTTGAAGAAACGTATAGGATATAAGCCAAAAATATAATTAAAAATGTAGTGTTTCTCTTTTCCCTCCAAAATATTTAACCCTGGGGATGACATCATCTTCTTGAACCTTATTGGTTCTTTTAATTTAATTTTGTTGGTACATTTTTTGTTTTGAGGCTGAGTGTAATGATCTCCTTTATTGTTTCATTAACATTAGAAAATATTTTGACATGATACCTAGTACAAATATTTGGAATAGGTTGGAAGAGATATAGGTTCATTCTAATTTTAAAACCCACGGAAGAGGTAGCAACATTAACTACCATCTCAGCAATAGATGTCTCCTTTGAGTTCACTTGATTCTCCAATTTCATGTTATTGTTTCTCCTTTCTGAATTATTACTTGTCAACAAATTAGTATTAGGATATTTCTTTGATTTTACTTAACTATATGGAGTATTTAAATTTTCTTTACCCCTACCCTTTTTACGTTTTCCCCTACTCATGTAATACCAATATCATCTAAATCCAGTGACAGAGGAAAACACACAAAATTGAATGGATAGGTTCTTACCTCTCGTCTTATAGTTCCTGCCACTCTATGTTTTAGGATGCTAAGATACTATAGGCAAGGTGACCTATTCACACATCAAACCAATCAAGACCTAATTCCTTGACACCTCCCCATCAACGGCGACATATATGATGGGAAAATTAACTACTTAAATTATCAATTGGGGATCGTAAGATGACAAGGTGTTGACAAAGTATATGCAGAAGTAGACTCAACTAGTTAATAATCAATTAAAGGTTACAACGTTATATTACTAATATATCCTTACTAAGCCTAGATTCAACACTTGCACGTCAGATAAACAGAATTAAAGATTAAGTTTAAGGAATTATCCCATGCATTAGCATCATAGAGACATCTAGCAGGTTCAGTAATTTATGCAGCTAGCCTACAAACACATAAAATCACGCTATGCTAGAAATGGAAATAATCCAAACACTTGAGGAATATCATCCTAAGTCTCAGGGTTGCTCACGGCTATGATGGATCCCTATGTCATTATTCCTCCACACAAGGCCCTTACTCCACACAAGGAAAGTAATCCAATTTACAGAAATGTAAATTCTTCAAGAAATATCATAAGTCTACATGATTATGTTGAAATGAATTCAATTTGCTATATGAACTTACAATAGTATAAATAAACCTACACTATATATTTATCACACGTCTATGAAACTACAAGTGCATCCTAGATCAGGGGGCCCTGCATGACTGGGATCACTCCAGTCGAAAATAAACTTTAAAGAGTAATGGAAACCAGCAACTGTGTTTTAATATAAGTCATCAAAAAGCTTACAGATTCAAGAAAGATGCAACTAGCCACAACAACAGATCAGACTAACATTATGGCTAACCTATTTATCTATTTAAAGAGGTTTATAAATTTTAATACAACCCAGCTCATGGCAAGAAACATGAATTTGACGTTATAAATTTTTGGTCATTCAATACAAAAATACAACATAGGGCACAACCATCTGGTCCACAAAACATATCCTAAATGGTAAAAATCACCTTGGATGGATTGATCGTGGGCGTGGATCGATGTTGGACTTTGGTTGTTAGATTATTATAGCTTTTGATAACTTCTTTGATGGCCTCTTCTAGTAATTCTAACTTGATGCACCCAACCGGTGCATTCCAATACGTAGCAACTAGTCTTACTGTAATTTATGAAAAATAGTTGTAGTGTCAAAAGTGATTATGTAGAGAAAATACACTAAAATGCAAACCAAATGAATGAATAAATGTGAAAAATAACGAATAATCACCTTAGTACTATGACTTGCTAAAAGAATGATATTTATAGGAAGAATAACAAGTTATAGGGAAATGAAAGACGAAACAGAGGAAAATGGGTCACAAAAGGTGTTTAAGAGGTACTCTGGATGGATCGAAGTTGAGACTCGTCAACTTGTGTATCATATTTGTTGATGGTATTGTAGAGAGGTTTATGTTGCAGAGATAGGTTGGGGCCTTCACAGTGGCAAATGGTGTCTTTCTCAGGGAGCAATCACTTCCTTTAGGTGGTGGCCTAGGAAAATATTGGGGTTAGGGGCATGTAGCAGATTGGGGCTTACATTATTGAGGAAGTGGTGGCTTCGATCATGTAGTATCCTGGAGCAATTGGTTGCTTGTGTACATCACAATTCAGGGCTTACACACTTGTGGCAACTAGTGGATGATGATGTAATGAATATTTTTCATATTAAGAAGAAGAGAAGCAAAGCATACAATGGTTTTTCTCTCATAAGGGTTTCCACCTAACATCTAGTGTCCTCATGTGATTGATGATGTTTACTTGATGTGTTAGTTGTTCCTCTCCTGTTTTATATGTTCTATGTAATTCATGGTTTATCCTATATTGATATTTGTTACTTGTATCTTGTGATACTCGTTGATGATTTGGTTAATTAGTGTAAAGAAAAGGTAAAAAGCGCTAAAGATGGTCCATTGTTCACAACATTGTTTCACCTCCCTCCCTCTTAGTATTGTTAAGCTCCCAACAATTGGTATTAGAGTTTGTGTCTTCAAGTTCAACTTGACCATTCGAAGGAAAATGTGGTGATTTTTTTGTAGAAAAAAAAGTCAATGGATCATCAAGGAGAGTCTCTGCTTATTGCCGCAAATTAATAGGTATGGATTGAAAAGGTTAATTCTAAATTGATAACTTATGGATATAATGTGTGGAAGTTAGTGTGCAAAGGATGTGGCAAATATCCCCTCCCAACAAAAGTGCAGCTACAGAATGCCCAAGCAAAATGTGTGATATATGACAATCTTCACAATGAAGATCTAGATAAGATAGTGGATCTGACATTTGCTGAAGACATATGGGACATATTGTAGGTGTTGTATGGAGGAGACAACAAAAGTAAAAATAATGGAGAGATTGAGAAGAAGAATGGCTCTTAGAATAAAGAGTCACAACCTAATGAGATTCATCCCCCTAGTGTGACTTCAGCTGATTATCAATAAGAGAAATAAGAAAATCAAGAACTAGGTGTATTGCAACAAGGTAGATATGAAGGTATTAATAGTGATGAGATATTTCTTAGTTATGTTTTATATGGATCAATTGTTAGCCATGTTGAGTTGAATAGTCAAGATGAGGATGATGTAATTGTTCTTAAAGCTAAACTTGATTCAGCCATTGTTGTAATAGAAAAACTCTATGTTGAAGTAGAAAGGTTGATAATTGTGAGTATAGATAAAGAAAATTTATTGTATCTCTTTGATGTCAATCAAGTTTAGGCCCAATTAGAAGAATTGAAGATATGAGGGGCATTTCACTAAAAGAGAGTGAGGGCCAAGTTGAAAAGCTTGAGGCTAAAGTTGTATCAGTGATGAAATAACTAGATTAGAAGGACATCCAAGTGAAGTGGGAGAAGAAAACCAAGGTCTTAGACAACCTCCTTAACAGTAAAAGATCTCCCTTTACCATATCTAGTATTGGCTTTCAGAAGGGAGAATCTAGCTCATAGGCACATGCAAACAACAATGTGAAGCCTAAGAAGCCTATAACAAATAACAACACCAAGATGAGCAACAAAGAAATAAAGAAGTAGCATATCCAATAGAAAAGAAATGTACCAAGAGGATCAATTATCACAAGAAGACCATTTTCTCCAAGAGAAGAGTGTGGTAGATATTAAAGGAGGAACCATGACCCCCTTGCTCCTATGATGGAGGAGGCCAAGTGTTACATTTTTCAAGACTATGGGCATTTTGCAACTAGTTGTAGGAGCATATTGTTCACATATTACTAGCAAAATATGCAGTAGTTTGGGGAGCAAGAAGATAAACAACCATCATTTATACTAGTCCATTTCATGGTTACTGTTTCTCATGTAACTCATTTTTCCACAAGGCAGTTGATTACATATATCATACACATAGTAGAAGCATGATAAATGTGAAGCAAATATCTAGCATGGTTAGCAAAATATTTGACCCTCTTTCCAACTATATCGGTCATGTGACGTGTTATACTTGTGACAACTTTAATCACATGGCTAGAGACTGCAAGATATTCAGTTCCTCAAGGAAAATCAGGAAAAGGGAGTAGCTCATCCAAAGTAGACCCAACAGAAAACCGGAGGAGAATGCACATATCAGAAAAACCTACCAAAGTTTGGAAGAAGGACTAGCAAGAAGTGAAGTAGCAGAATCTAGCCCCCACTATAGTCCATTGATTTTAGATTTATTCACAAGATATTGTAGAAGAACAGTGTGAGGCCTACATGGACTCAGGGGGAGCGTATGGCAACAAGTTGGTGGCATGAAGAAGGCATGAAGATGATTTGTAGCAGGATAATAGTGTGACCGAGAGCCTACAAAGAAAATTCAGGTATGTAGGGTCAATATTGAAATTGGAAGGTACATGAGCTCAGGGGGAGTTCTGCATACAATTAGGGTTTCAAGGGTTGCATGTTATCTTATGTTCGATCCGCTCATTTTTTATGTATAGCAACAATTATGTGTTGTAATCATGAGTCTAAATTTGTTAAACCAACCATGTACTATAATGTATCTCATTTGGTCTTGTTGTTGAGTATCCATTGTTTAGATATGCATTGGAGAGATTCATTTGTCTTAAGCATGGAAAGAAGTGAGTCACTTTGTTCAACCATGTATGCACCTTTGAGTGCAAGATCTGGCTCGGTATGTAGTTGCTTATCATTTGGTTCAACCATATATAGGAGAGAGAATCATAAGCTTTGGCATGCATAGCAGTGAGTCATCTATTTCAACCATGTACTATCATTGCTATTTCTTTTTATCTCCATTATAAAGCCCTAAACTTTCATATGTATCATTTATCAAGGCTTATTGTAAAGACTTGGTGTAGCCGCTTGCATGTGGTAAGGAGGCATGGGCTCAAGATGACATGTGAAGTAGCAACAAATCCTTTTGTACAACATCTATGAAGAATCAATTGTAGCCCTAATACATGTTTAGGGGGATCATGTTTAGAGGAAGGTCGTGGTCTTGGCATAGTTGACCTAATGTCCCAATGTTATCAATGTCTCCAAGTATGAGTAGCATATTTTGTTTGGTTTATAATGTATATTGGTGTGTTGAAATTGGTTATGCTTCATCATAAAACAATTAGTATCAACATTATTCATTGGTGTCAACATGGTGATTCAGCAAGATTTGGTCACCCTTTGCCATTGATGTCAAAGGGGGAGAGTGAGTCCAGCAACCAATAGAGAATAAGGCAGCAGTGAAAGGAGACTAGTTTGGCATTGTGGTTGTAGTTTGTCATCAATGCCAAAGGGGGAGATTGTTGGAAACATCATGTTGGCATTACTGTCAACCATGGAGTTAGCTAGTTTTGCATTGATGGCAACAAGCTAGATGAGCTTGTGAATAATAATCTGATGCATGGAAATAGTGTTACAGGTGGTTAGCATGTTGATTGTAGGTGTAGTGATGTTCTGGTGAAGATGAGTTGCATATTTGGGTGGAGAAAGAAGGAAAAAATTAATGATTTATAATATTTGCTCTTGCTTGCTTCTTCATCCCCACGACACTTGCATAAACTACACAAACTTTCCTTTATGCGGCCACAAAAATTTGCTTTGGCTTGCCTTTGTATCGTTGTACACTTCCTATAGGTGAAAATTTGTGATCCCGTGTATGCACACAAAATAAACCATGGGTTTTTACCAATGTATTTTCCCAAGGAATCAATGCAATCAAAGTCTATTGATTTGGTATACAATGTATGGTTGGTTTGGTCATAATGAAGGCTTTGATTTAGTCTCAGTTGAGGAACAATAATGAATTGAAATGAATGCATCCTTGATCTAGTCGACTGGGTAATTAATTTAAATAGAGTGATTGTGGATCTCCTTCAAGTTAGATAGTGTTCGATTAAGAGTTGTTATGTTTTGTCATTGGATGTTGTGGGGATGGTGTATAGTTGTGCATATGATAGTGGAGTGATTTGAAACTTGAAGTATGTAATTTTGTGTATGAGTGATGACCTATTTGTGTTATGGAAGAAGATTTGAAGTGTTGTGCATTGGTAATTAATAGAGTTATGTGTGTGTGTGTGCCTCCCAATGTGAGACTTAGAGCACACTTGATCTAAATTATATGCATGAGGTTGTTGTGCGCATGACAGAACTAAAGAAAATGCATTTAGACTAATTATTGTGTCACAAAAAGATAGAAAAGAGAGATGAACGCCTTAGAAATAAGCTTCTTCAAGGGGGAAACCTCCTTTACATTACACAAATGAACAATTCTTAGACGATACAAATGACAAGACCTCCTTTCTATATATAGGAGTCTAAGGAGTCATAATATAATCAGAGCCGACATAACAATAATAATGTAAGGGCACAATAATAACAATAGTGGGCTTCAATGGGGCACAATAGTAACAATATGGGGACTACATGGGTACAACATTATAATAAGGGGGTTGTACTAATAACAATAAGGGGTTACACTAGTAGTATAGGGGCCTAACATGCCCCTCTCCTTCAAAAAGTGTTGTCCTCAACGGTTGAGTAGTTCTTGATGCTTCTGTAAAATATTCTTGTACTCCCATGTGGAATCTTCAGTGAGTAAGTCTTCTACTTGATGAGATACTCTGAAATTGATCAATTTCATAGCTATTGGGTTCTTGTTTCTGTGACTTCTCCAGGTTCCAATATGATTTTTCCTTCCTCTTCAAGTTTTGTCAATATTGTTTGAATTGGGATCTTCTGCAACTTTTGAATGAGTGGCCACACTTCTTTGTCCTTCTTCCATTAATCCCTTGCTTCGTTTATCCAATCTGGTTGGATAATAGAAATAGCACAAAACAATGCTTCACATCCTCATCCTTCTTGAGAGTGCATCTGTACCAAAATTTTGCTTCCCTTTTCATAGATGATGTCCAAAATCATAACCCATATTATTTGTGACCCATTTTTTTTTTTCTTCTATAGATAATATTTGTTCTAAAAGTATTAAGACTATCATGATCATTTTACCTTGAAAGTGTCTTTCCATTCGGTAAGGTCGCCATTTCTTAAGTGCTGTATATTTTCCAACATTTCCTTCTCATTAATAGCTTGCTTGAATGCGTAGTAGAAAAATACCCATCACCTACATCAAAAACATTTTCCACTACGGTGTTTGATATACCTGTTATTTCATTCGATTTGCACCAAGTTGCGTTATCCTAAAAGTTGGGAACTTGTTGTGATGCTCGATGTGATCTTTCATTGCTTGAACCTTTTTCTTCTTGATATGTCCTTCTATCTTGAGAGTTTGAGGAGTGGTAATATCTTCCAATGCTTTACAAGATATGGTTGAATTCATTTTTTGATGCTCAATGTGATCTTTCACTTCTTGAACATTTTTCTTCTTGATATGTCCTTCTATCTTGAGAGTTTGAGTGGTAATTCTTGTCATTGTTTTACAAGATATGGTCGGATTCATTTCTTCTTTCTCTGGGTTTGGGTCCTGGCATATATCATCTTCTTTTGATGTTTCTTGATCCTTTTCTTCCTCCTCTTCATACTTTATGTAAAATGATTTATTCTCAGCACACTTATGACCTTTAGTGCATTTTCTGTCACAACTGTAACAAAGCCCTTTTTCTCTTTTTTTCTGCCAATTGTTGTGGTGTAAGCCTTGTAGGTTGTGGAAGGCTATGAGAATAAACAGTTCCATAATTATAGTAATGAGTGGTGGGATTCCTTGTTTTCATAATTTCGCTTTCAATTTTTCTTGCCAACTCGAATGCCTCCTCCAATGAATCAAGTTCCCAAAAACGGACCTCATATTGAACATTATCCTTTAAAGTCCCTATAAAGACATCAATCCTTCGCTTCTTTGGAATATAATTTATCCTTCTATTCAATTTTTGAAAGTCTTCAATGTGCTCTTCCATTGAACCCTTTTGTTTGAGATTTATCAATTGGCTAAAGAAGGAGTTTCTCTTTGTATCCTCATAATGTGCTATCATTTCCTCTGTGAAAATTGACCACGTGACAAGTGGTTTACGAGAACAAAGCCCTTTATACCATAATAATTGATTCAGTTCTAAATAGTTAGATGCAATACATACCTTTTGTAACAGTGGTACACCATGTAGATCAAAATATTTCTCCATTTGTAGTATCCAAATTACCGGATCCTTGCTGTCAAACTTCCTCATCTCGCTTTTTCTTGATTTTTGGAGCTTGATCTTGAAATGATTGTAACTCTGTAATTTTGGATCTTCTAGTTCTGAAATCGTGACCTATAGTAGCCCTTTGTGTCCGCTTTCCAATCCCACCAGTCTTATCCAAATTGGATTCTCCAAGGAAGCGTTATGCCAAATCTCCCACGGTGACTTGATTATAGACCTTTTTAGAAGAGCGAACTTGTCTGAAGTGCCACGTGTCACTATTTTGACCTTCGAGTCTAAAAAATATACACAGGAAACCAAAGTCCGTACTTGTTCTGCAACGTCTTACAAAATTTCAATATGATTCTTGGAGAGAAAGTTATGACAATTTTCCCAAGGTGGCCTGTTTGGAATGTAATTCGGGGGTTTGCAAAAACCCTAACTTCCTCAAACTATATCTCTGAAAATATCGTGAGACAGGATCTGAAATTTGGAGCGAAGCTTCAAACCGATTTCTTCTCAAATGGGTTTTTTTTCTTATCTTCTGAAACGTCTAAGTGAAAGCGTTATAGGGAAAATTCCACGATGACATGTTTTAGCTTAAATTCTGGAGCTTGCAAAAACCCTAACTTCCTCAGATCATATTTCCGATAATATAGTGAAACAAGCTTTGAAATTCAGACCCAAGCTTCAGCGCAAATGTTAAGGAGACAAAAACCACTGCACATTAGTGTAAGGATCCTAGTAAGCATTGCAACCACACAGTATTGATGGTCATATTGAGGAGAAGTGTTAGAAATTGTATCTAGAGATGAACCTAAAGAACCAAAAGAAGGATGGGAAGAAAAATAATCTTATCACCATAGATTTGAGTAATCAGGTGGAAAGTAGCTCTAATATGGATGATAAGTTTGTTTTCACTTTAGTGCAAAAGTAGGTGAATCTAAGTAGCCTTCTTCATCAAGAAGAGAAGGAGATGACCAACCTCTTCAACATTACGATACAAGTCAAGAAGACCAGGATCAATGCCCTGTCCAACTTAGGTTCGTATGCTAATCTCATAGTAGTAAATCTAATCAAAAAACTAGGATTGGAGGTTCAATATCATCCTATCCCATGTCCATTGGGATGGGTAAATAACAATGCATAAATTTAGGTAAAAAAATAGTGTAGACTAAAATCTACTATTAGTTTTGATTTTATTGACAAAGTAGAATTGGATATATTACCACTTGATGTAACTAGATTCATGTTTGGGAATCCCTACATGTATATGAAAAATGAAATATTCAAGTGGAGATCCAACGGTAATGCCTTATCAAGGATGGAAAATCATTTATCAACAACACACACGAAGGAAAGTCCAAGATGTCACTTGTAAATGCCAACCAAGCAAAGAAATTAATTAGTTCTAGTAAGAAATATGTTTTAATATTTTTAAGATAAAATAAATCTAGTGAGGAGTCAGTAATGGAAAAGGCATCCCTAAATGGGTATACTAAATAATAGAGACAACAACTTGAAGGGTTGTTATAAGCACGCAGGGGAGTGTTCTAGAAATCTAAAGGGATACCACGAAGGAAGGAAGTGGAGCACAAAACCCAATTTTTGCCAAGGCTTATCATTGCCAAACAAAGGCTTATTCAAATAGTTTGTTCTAGAAGAAAGCAAAGAAAATAAGTTATTGTAATATTTGTCGGAGTAGGATGTAATTCAATCAAGTACCTCACGTTGTGGATCACCCATCACAATCATGAAAAAGAAGGATGGGAATTGACAAGTGGGTGTTGATTACAAAGTGATAAACAAAATTACATTCAAGAACAGGTACCCCTTACCAAGGATTCATGATTTGTTAGATCAGTTGCACCAAGAGAAATACTTCATCAAGATGGATTTAAAATAAGGGTATCACTATGTTTGAGTCAATAAGAAGACACCTAGAATATTTCCTTCAAAAGCAAACAAGGTTTGTATGATTCCTTAGTCATATCATTTGATCTATGCAATGCACCAACTACATTCATGAGAATAACGAAGGATGTACTGCACCATTATCTAAATTCATTTATTATTGTTTATTTAAATGATGTATTGCTTTACATTGCTACATGGGAGGAGCACATCTCACACTTGATATAGGTGGTAGAAACTTTGAAGAAGAAACAATTATTAGTATATCTCATGAAATTTGAGTTTGCATAGTAGTCTTTGGTGTATCTATGCTATGTGATTAGTGAAGGGGAGTCAAGATATATATTGCCAATATGGAAGTCATCATGAAGTGGTTGATGCCTACAAATGTCTTTAAATTTAGGAGTTTCATTGGAGTAGCACAATACTTGAGGAATTTCATAGATTCATTTTCATCGGTATTTAGCACTATTCCATTCCATAATAGAGTTTCCAATGGTGGAAGGGTCTATAGAATGCATTTGAAGAGTTGAAAAATAAAATTAGCTAATCACTAGCTCTCGCATTACCAAACTTGCAACATCCCTTCAAAGTGGAGATAGATGTGAGTGGGTATGCCATGGAGAAGTCTTGATGCACGGAGGAAGGAATGTATTATGCCATTCCAAAGTATTTCATGAGGTAGTCCTAATTATCCAACCTACCACAAAGAGCTCAATGATTTGGTACAAGCTTCCAAAAAGTAGAAAGATTATCTAATAGAGAGGGATACTATCATCCACACAAACTATTAGCCATTATAGTGCCTCCAAGCCTAGAGTAAGCTATAGTAAACCAAACACTACAAGTAGATGATGCTCTTACAACAATTTCATTTAGTCATCAAGTAAAAGAAGGGCATCATAAACATGTTGGCTAACATACTTTTAAGGCCACCCACATCAAAAATCATAGTTTTGAGAACCCTAATGCACATGGAGCCTTTAATACATGATGAATACAAAAAGGCATATATAGAGGATAAGGAATTGGGCATCAAAGAGGAGATATGGAGGAGAACCAAAGGGATGCTCAAAGAGAAGAGAAATTTGTTAAGAAAATCAAGCATATCCATTTGTAAGTACAAGAGGTGTTGAAGAAGTCATAGGAAAAATACAAGGCCAAGAATGGTCAACACAACATAGAGAGGTCATTCAAAGTGGGATATATAGTTTGGTTATAGTTAAACGAGGAGAGGCTACAAGGTGTTAGTAAGAAATTCAAGGCTCTGCAATATAGTCCTTTTGAGATACTAGAAAAAGTGGGAGTTGATGCTTATAGACTCATTTTATCCCCATACATGTGCATTTATTCAATGGTGAAATCTCAAACTTTATGAGCCTTCCATGTTGGATTAGGAAGAGGAGCATGTCCTACCTTCCATAAAGGACCTCACTCTGCATGCTCAAGCAAAGTTGACAAAGGATACAATTTCGTGGAAGGTGTCCAAAACAACAAGATAAGGTAGTGTGACCTTTTGTAGATTGGATTGAAGGGGGGACTTCCAAGAAAGGCTAAATGGTATTCTAGGGAGAAGGTAAAGAAATAATTTGCTCACCTCATTTAATGAATCTTTCGGGGAGAGAAATCCTCCCAAAATGGGGAGGTATGATTTAGAATGAATCATTGTATTGTTTTCATCTATCTTTATGCTTTTAAAGTGGAAAATTTGGAGGAATAAACTTAGTAGGATAAATTTTATCGATGGGACCCAGTTTGGAGAATTGGGGTTTAAAAACTTCTACGGTCATTGTGAAGACTTAAATGATGTTTTTTGGGTTAAAAATTTCCCATTTAAGAGTCAAACCCCATGTAGTTTTTCGACACTCAATTACCTTTCCAATGATGTAATTATTGTGTATAAAAATTAAATAATAATTTTTATACGCTTTGAAAATTAAAATAAAAACAAATTCATACCAGTTAATATTTTATATATAACTATAACTTATTTTTTTAAATTTTTATTTTAAAAAATCAAATTTTATTTACAAAGCATATTTTAATAACATAATGGTTAGGTTATGTCTAAGTGATTGAGATAGGGGTTATGTTTTGCATTGTTGAGTTTTTTTTATAAAGCATCACATCTAATCATAAAGAATGTTAGCATTCCTGGTTTGAAAGGGAAATGAATTTAAATTTGGAAAAGGTTTGATTGATAGGCACCATGTGGTGGGTAGCATAGATTGATCACATCGTGGTGCACCATCGCGTAATTTGAAAAGAAAAGTATAAAGTTAATTAAAATATTAAAATAAATTAATTTGAGAAGATGTGAAGTTTGAAGCCTTTTAATTCCATTCCCTCCCTCCCTCCTCATTGTCAATCATTTTCCAATTAACAACATGAATCTCAACTTTTCTTGGCCTTTCAATTGTGAGGTGGGCCTTTCATGTGTTATGTTATTGATTATAATTATTTTTAAATTTAATGGTTTAAAGTGCATCCACATTTTTCATTGCGTTGACGTGAAATTAAATTAATATATATTCATCTTGACTAAGTATAGATTTTTACTTTAATATATATTCAAAACTTTAGGGATAAAGACCAATAATATACTTAGCTTATGAATAAAGTATAATTTCACTTGTGATTTAAACACACTTTTCTATCCTTCAATGTTGGATATTTCTATTATGTAAGTGTGGCTTTCAATGTGGATATGTATAATAGTGGGTGAGATTAGGTAGAAAGATTTTTTTAATATAAAGTTAATTAATTTATGATATTATTTTGTTTAAAGTGATTTAATTTAAGTTTTATTTTATTTTTCTAATGAATATTTTGTAAGGAAATTAAAAGGATGGTTTATTAAAGGAAATTAAAAGGATGGTTTTTTATATTGGTTAATTACGTTAAATGTGTTTTTTTAAATGCGTAAACATTTTTCACTTCGATGGGAACATAGGGAAGGCTATCATCCCATGTGCGTGGATGCTTTGAGTTGTACATGCATAGAATGTGTACGATCATCCTGTTGACAACCTCTGTTTGGCCATCAATTTGGGGATGGAAGGTTGTGGACTTAGTGAGTTTGGTGTCTAACATCGACCAGAGACTAGACCAAAATGTACTGAGGAACCTGTTGTCCCAATCTGAGATGATAGACTGTGGGATCCCAAAGTGTACCCACACTCATTCATAGAAGAGTTTAGCAGTGGCTTCTACTGTGATATATCCTTGCAGGCCACCATAATGGTCATCTTCGAGAACCTGTCGACGACCACGAAAACACAGTCACTTCCATGCTTAGTAGAAGGAAGGTCCGACATGTAATCCATGGAGATGGACTCCCAAGGTCGACTATGGGTAGGCGGCGGAGTATAGAGGCCTTGCTTTTTGATGGTCGATTTGGCAATGGCACAGATAGTGTAGGATCTGATGCACTTCCTGACATCTTGTCGAAGATTCGGCCAATAGAAACACTTCTGCAGTACTGCCATCGTTTTCTCGAACCCAAAATGCCCAGCAGCCTGACTGTAGTATGCTTCCTAAATCATCTTGGCACACTCGCTTAAAGGAACACAAAGGTGACACAGGTGGCATAAAAGGGCATCTTGGAGGTGAAAATTTGGAACATGCTGACCCTCCAAGAGTGTCTGGTATGTGTGGCCAAATTCTGGGTTGCTTTTGTAGAGAAGTGGCCAATCAGAAATCTCGTGCCCACAAGTGTTGAGCACGGTGGTTAATGCCATGATCGGTGGTCGACTAAGGCAATCTGCAACATTATTGGTGTTGCCCTTCTTAAACTTGATATTCAAATGGAGCTATTGCAGGTATGTGGACCACTTCTTATGGCGATCATTCTACAACTTTCCTTGCATCTGTATGAACTGCAGGGGCCGGTGGTCTATGTGGATGACCATTTCCTTCTCCAAAATGTAATGTTTCCATTGTCGGCAGGCCTGTACAATGGAATACATCTCTTTGTCATAAGTGGGATAATTCTAGACTGTGTCTAAAAGTGTCTCACTGTGATATGCCACTGGATGCCCATGTTGAGTAAGGACTGCCCCAATAGCATAGTCAGAGGCATCTGTCTCGATCTCAAATGGTCATTGCAAGTCTGGTAATGCGAGCACTGGTGTCAATCAGAGGTGATGTTTCAACTCTTTGAATGCCTTATGTTGAGATTCAGACCAAAAGAATTTTGTTTCCACTCCTCCCTTGGTGACTTGACTCAAGGGCCAAGTGATATGATAAAATCCCAACACGAACCTGCAGTAGAAATTGGCAAGACCCAGAAAGTTGCAGAGCTTTGTCAGAGTCGTTGGAGATGGCCAATCCCGAATGACTTGGATCTTGGTTGGATCCACATGCACCCCCCGTTCATCAATAATGTATCCCAGATATTGAATTTGGGTCATGCCAAAAGTGCATTTCTCCAAATTGGCACATAGCTTGTGTTGCCGCAGTGTTTGGAGAACTTGTCGGATGTGGCGGAGGTGCTCTTCCCAACTCTGGTTGAAGATTAGGATGTCATTCAAGTATACCACTAAAAATGAGTTTGTTAATGGCTGCAAGATGTCATCCATCAACCTCATGAAGGTTGCAAGGGCATTCATCAACCCAAAAGACATAACCAACCATTCTAAAAGGCCCTCCTTGGCTTTGAAAGCGGTCTTCCACACATCAGAGGGTTCGATCGGTACCTAGTGATATCCTGACTTCAAGTCGATCTTGTTGAAATATTTTTCCCCCTTAAGTTGGTCCAGAAGGTCATCAATTCGTGGGATCAGGTACTTATTCTGGACAATGATCTTATTCATTGCCCGATAGTCAATATAGAGTCTCCAAGTCCCATCCTTCTTCTGTACCAACACGATCGGGCTCCCACATAGTGATGAACTAGGTCGGATGTGACCTTTCTGTAACAACTCCTGAATCTGCTCTTGATTTCGTCGTTCTCTAGAATGGAGCGCCAATAGATTGGTCCATTAGGCAGCGACGCACCTGGGATCAGATTGATGGAGTGCTTGACCTTGCAGTGCAAAGGAACCCTTGTTGGGGAGGCGAAGATGTCTTCGTACTCCTCCACGACCTTGTCCATCTGAAGTTGTCGTGCAGAGGGGCCCTATCTGGAGGTCGTGGCCACCGCCTTCTTCTTTCCCTAAGGGCGTATCATTAGGAAAAAAACTCCCGATTTTGGAAATGAGCTTACTACATTGGTTTGAAGTAGCCAAAGAGATGGTGGTAGGTGGTGCTACCTCTGGTATCCTGTACAACTTATTTCCCGAAGTAACATTAACAACACAAGGTCTTTATTCATACATAGCATGTCGCTTCCACAAGTATGGTTGGCCTAATAATACAACACAAACATCAAGGGGAGAAATGCCACATAATACCTCATCGGCGAAGGGCTTGATGTTGTGTGGAAGGTGACATTGTTGCCTCACGCGAAGATCCCGTCCTTGGTAAAGCCACCCGATCGTATATGGTTGGGGATGTGTTGTGGTCAATAAGCCTAGCTACTTCACGACCTCTACCAAATGAGGTTCTTTTGGCTATCGCTGTTAACAATGTACTGTAGCGGGGAACCCTTTACCCACATCTGGGAGTGGAAGAGGCGCTCCTCCTCCTCTGGATATTCGGGTTCCTCCTTCTGGATATTCGTGGTGGCAAAGGTAGCATTGGGCTCCGCATCAATAATATTCTTCCCTTTGTCATTCCCCTTGTTGGGTTCTGACTTGGAGTTGGAACATGCATTTGATTCCAAGGCCTTTAGCTTGGCCACCAATGACTGGTTAGCCCTGTCTGGAGGTCGTGGCCACCGTCTTCTTCTTTCCCAGAGGGTGTATCGTCAAGAAAAAAAACTCCCGATTTTGGAAATGAGCTTACTACATTGTTTTGAGGTAGTTAAAGAGATGGTGGTAGGTGGTGCTACCTCCGGTATCCTGTAAAACTTATTTCCCAATGTAACATTAACAACACGAGGTCTTTATTCATATACAGCATGTCGCTTCCACAAGTATGGTTGGCCTAATAATACATCACAAACATCAAGGGGAGAAACGCCACATAATACTTCATCCACGAAGGTCTTGATGTTGTATGGAAGGTGACACTATTGTCTCACACGAAGATCCCATCATTCGTGAAGTCACCTGATGGTGTATGGTTGGGGATGTGTTGTGGTCAGTAAGCCTAGCTACTTCACGACCTCTACCAAAATAAGGTTCTTTTGGCTACCGCTGTCGACAATGAATTGTAGCAGGGAACCCTTTACCCACATCTGGGAGTGGAAGAGGTGCTCCTCCTCCTCTGTATCTTCGGTTTCCTCCTTTTGGATCTTCATGGTGGAAACGGTGGCGTTGGGATTCGCATCAATAATCTTCTTCCCTTTGTCATTCCCCTTGTTGGATTCTGACTAGGAGTCAGAACATGCATCTGATTCCAAGGCCTTTAGCTAACGGCCACCAGTGACTACTTGGCCCGACACTCACTTGTATTGTGAGTGGAGCTCTTATGGAACTCACACCACTTTCCCGTGTCCTTCTTTGGCTTTGTGGTGTTGTTCTTTGCTTGCGGCTTTGGTGGTTTTTCTTGGGCCACCCCGCCTTGGCTTTGTCTTTTGTTCTGCAGTTTGGGGGCACCTTTCCTTGCTTTGGATTCACAGATCCAAAGTCTTGCTTCTTTTGTTTAAACTTCTGCTCGATCTTGATAGCGTATTGGTACGTCATGCCGAGTGAGGAGATGTCCCAGAAGTCCATCTCATCCTAGATGTACTTGTGTACGCAGCCACGACATTTGAGTACCAAATGCTACTTAGTATCCTTGATACTGAACTTTGTGCGAAGGGTATGAAAAATATTCGCAAACTTCGGCACGTCTTGATCCCTTCCCTACCGCAACATGGTCCACTTTATGTATTTATCTTCATAGCTTCTGATAAGGTAGTACTTCTCCTTGATGACATCTCGGAATGAATTCCGAGTGGGTGCGGTTGAAAACAATGAGGTCGTACTTTCATCCTTTTGCTCACAGTAGGTTTCCCACCAATCCTTGACATGGAGGGAGGCTTTGAGAAGAGCGAAAGTAATTTTTTCCATTCTAAAAAAATCATGAACAGAAAAATACCCTTCTATCAGATTTAACCATTTATCTACAACGTCTGCATCTATCTGACCCTCAAATGTGGGAATGTCAAAGCTAACTTGTACCTTAAATGGTGTGGTGCTTCTGGAGTAGTTGTTGGAAGTAGATGTGTCACCCTAGTGTAGCCACTGAAGGATCTGGGCAAAGTTGTTCATCATCGCGTTCCTTTGTCGCTTGAGGGCCTCTTCGAATAAGATTTTGATAGGATCTCCTACCCCTTCATCTTTCTTTTCATCTGCCATGGGAGGCCGTCGGGATTTGTGAGGCTGGTCTTGCAAAGGTTCGACCAACTCAAGCCCTAACTCCTAATATCCCAACCTCATTGGGGACATGCAAATAAAAATAGAGAAAGAGCAGACCGCTATGATACCATTGATCCAAATTTAAACAGGAACGCAACAAATTATAGATATAACCATAAATACAGAGATGCAGCATAAAAATGGTTCTTTTCGTTAATGTAAAATATTGAAATATGCCTAGTAACAGAAATGTGAATAAACTAGCTTAGGAAATGGTAGCTTATCCTTGAGAAGAGATGTGGCGGCTACATGCCTTTGAACTACCTTACAATGAGGCTCAAGGGCCTTTTTTATTATTGAACAATAAGAGCAAACCCTAAAAAACCAAAACCCTAACCCGAGGAGATGTAACATCGAGAGTTTATGGGCCCCGTTGGGGTTAGTTGGACAGATAACTTCCCGAGGTTGTAACTTGGTCATATTATCTCCGTTTGACTTACACGATACCCTGTTGGAAATATCTTTCCAAGGAATACGACAGAAAATATGATTTTAATAGAAAATTGATGGCGGTAGATTGCCAAAAAAATGTCATATAGGACCTCAAAACGGCTCCAGAATTTTAGGGCCTGAAAAATGCTAAAAATAGTAAACTGTGCTACAATTAAGGAAACTGAAAAACTGAAAGAAACAATGGTGAGGGTCCTAGTGGAATTGGTGGGTGGCCACCAATATCCACCTGGATCAATATCATGAACGAAGGTTCAACTTGGTGAAGTAAATTTCTCAATGCAATTCATCCAATAATTCATCAATGACAAGAATGGGAAATTTATCTTTAATAGTGAGCTTTTTGAGCTCCCTATAATACGGACACATGCACCATGATCCATCCTTCTTGGGAAACAATACTATTGGAGCAGAGAAAGAACTTTGATTATGTTGAATTATACCAACCTCTAACATTTATTCAACCATACGTTCAATTTCACTCTTTTGGGCATAGGGATATCTATAAGTCTTGATGTTTGGAGGAACACTTCCTGGAATCCAATGAAAAACGTGATCATGATCATGAATAGGTGGGAGGCCTTTGGGAGTCTCAAATACCTTGGAATGATTTTCCAAGACTTTTTGGAGATCTAGAGAAATAGATGATTTCGACATGGAAACCTCCAACGAAAATAATTGTGCAATTATGCCACGTTGTTCTTTACTTAGAAGCTTTGTCATGTCGTTAGAGCTGATTATCTTTCCTGGTTTCCCTGCGATACCCCTTAATTCAACTTCCTTTCCTTTTGAAAAAAATTTCAAGAAAATTTCTTCAAAATTAAAAGTTATCGTACCCAGAATCCATTGGACTCATAGAACAACATCAACACCACCCATTGGAATGGAAAGCATTGGAATATTCAACACATATTCTCCCATGGATAGCTTGATATTATGGTACTTTCCAGAGCAATTTATGGTTCTTCCATTTGCAACCATCACTTGACACTCTAGTTCTAGATATAGGAAGCAATTCGATTCCTTCGCTATCTTACAATGAATAAAATTATGGGTACTGCCCGAATCAATCAACAATATTACCTTTTTCTTCTCCTTCTATATTGATATTTTGAGGAGTGGTTATTTCATCCAATGCAGTACAAGATATGGTCGGATTCATTTCTTCTTTCTCCAGGCTTTATTCCTGGTGTGTATCCTCTTCTTTTGATGTTTCTTGTTCCTTTTCTTCTTCCTCTTCACAATCTATGTAAAATAATTTCTTCTCAGCACACTTATGACCTTTTGTGTATTTTCTATCACAATTGTAATAAAGCCCTTTTGCTATTTTTTATTCCAATTTTTGGGGTTTCAACCTTGTAGGTTGTGGAAGCCTAGGGGAAACAACACTTCCATCTTTATAGTTGTGATTGGGGGGCTTCCTTGTTGCCATAATTTTGCTTTCAAATTTTCTTGCCAACTTGAATGCCTTCTCCAATGAATTAGGTTCCCAAAGTCGAACCTCATGTTGGATGTTATCCTTTAATGTCCCTATGAACACATCAATCCTATGTTCCTCTGGAATATCTTTTACCTTTATATTCAAATTTTGGAAATCCTCAATGTGCTCCACCATTGAACCTTTTTGTTTGAGATTTATCAATTGGCTAAAAAAGGTGTTGCTTTTTGTATCCTCATAATGTGCTTATCATTTCTTCCGCTTTAGCTGAGCATGCCGAAAGTACCAAGCATCATGTTTGCATAGAGGAGGCGAGTGTTATCGCTAGGGTTTCGCAGTTCCATCACCGTAAATTTAGGGAAGCCCTTGAGATTGAGAAAAGATCGAACAATCTCAATAGAGAAGACGGATGGAAGATAAGCAGTTGTTGGATCCTAGCCCTCTCTTCCTAAGTAAGGGATTTTTATTATTATTATATTATTTTCCTTACTTATATTTATTAATTTTTTATTATTATTATTATTTTTTTTTTCCCTCTGCTTTATTTACATATTTTATAATTTATTTATTTATACATTTTTAATTAATTTATTTTTTTTTATTATTATTCTTTTTCTTTCGGTATTTATTTTTATTATTATTATCAATTAATTATTAATTAATTTACTATTTTTCAATATTAGTACCTCTTATAACCATGTACTTTCTTAACTAATTTATATATATTAATGTTTATCTATTTAGTTTTATTTTTTTCTATTTATTTATTTAGTTAATTTTTTATTTAATTTATCTAGTTATTTATTATTATTATTATTATTTTTTTTTTTAAGTTAGCTCGTTCCAATATTTTTATTAATTTTAACTAACTTTTATCTTAACAACATAATATTAAATTTTTAATTAATAATATATAATTAATAATAATAATAATAATTAATAAATAATAAATTACATTTTTAACTAACCATTAACACCAATTAATATTATTTTATTTATTTATATATTTTTACCTAATTTTAACTAATTTCCATTAAAAAATTAATAATTAATAAATTAAAAATTTGACCTTGGTCCTAAAGTCAAAATTAGCCGTTGGTCAAATTAGTCATTGGAGACTCTGCTTAGACTATTTAACATGCTAAGCTGGATCTGTTCTTCAACCTTGTCCTGACGATGAACCACACTGGTTGGTTCGAAACGCGTCAATAAATGAAATCTTATGTGATTTACGCTGAAGAATCTCTCAAAAATTTGATATGGATCACATAAGCCTCAATTCTACGAGAGAAAATCCATCGATACCATACAAATTGATTGGGTTCCAAATATAAAGTTGCAATGCATACCTTTTGTGTGTTTTTCACATTATGGAGATCGAAATATTGCTAAATCTGTAGTATCCATGTTACGGGATCCTTGCCATCAAACTTCCTCATGTCGATCTTTGGAAAATGGTGGGTCTTCAATCCAAAATTAGAGTCTATGAAATCATGACTAACCTTTCTTTTTTTCTCATCATGAGTTTCCTCTACTACCTTTTTGCCATTAGGAAGCATTTCTTGTAGCAACTTTCAAACCTTCCATGTCTTTCTTCAAATATTCAATGTTTACTTCTAAACCATCCATCTTAGCTTCCACGTCATTCATCTTAGCTTCCACACCCTTGATCTTAGCTTCCAGGACATTATTTAAACCATCCATATTAGCTTCCACACCTTTCTTTAAACCATCCATCTTAGCTTCTGTTACTTTTTGTGAGAGTGAAATTTTTTGCACTTGGTCTCGTAACTTTGATATATCATATTGCATTTCTTCCTGTTCTTCATGAGTCATGCTAGATATTTCAGGTTTCTTACTCGATGTTTCCATTTTCTTTCTTCGAGGCATCAATTAATGATACTTTTTCTTCACTATGTCCTTTGAATTCCTTCAAACTAATTTTTCAAACCAAACTTATGGAAAATTTTAAAAAGACTACACACCTTTTTTGGCTTTGTGGGATCTTGATATTGAATCTCTTGTATCTATGGAATTTCAGTTCTCTAAGGTCTGAAATTTCCTCCTGTGGTAGCCCTTTGAGTCCTCGTTCTAACCCCATAAGTCTGATCAAGAATGGATTCTCCGAAGAAAGATTTATTCAAAATATCCCACGATGACTTGATTATAGACTAGTTTAGCAGAGAAAACTTGTACGAAATTCCACGTGTCACTTTTTTAACCTTCGTAACTAAAACTAATGCACATAAAAATACAGTCTATTATCTTTCTGTCCCTTCTTACGAAATTTGAATATGATGCTCAGAGAGAAATTTATGAGGCTTTTTCCCAGGTCACCTATTTGAGATATAATTCGGGAGCCTGAAAAAACTCTAAATTCCTTCGATCATATCGCCGAAACTATAGTGAGAAAAGATCTAAAATTAATACTCGAGGTTCATCAAGATTTTGGCTCAAATGGGTTTTAATTTTAGCTTCTTAAACGTCGTATAAAATAATGTATAGCGAAAATTACACGATGACCTGTTTGAAGTAGCGAAACCCTAGAATCTAAAGCTCTGATACCAATTGTTATGCAACCAACTAACAAAATAGAAGAAAAGATAGAGCAAAGACTTCAAAATTAGCCTCTTCGAGGGGGAAACCTCCTTTACATTGTACAAATGAACAATTCTTGGATCATACAAATGACAAGGCCTCCTTTCTATATATAGGAGTCTAAGGGGTCACAATATAGTCAAAGTCGACATAAGAATAATAATGTAAGGGCACAACAATAACAATAGTGGGCTTCTATGGGGCACAATAATAATGATATGGGGACAACATGAGCAAAACAATAACAATAAGGGGCTACAATGACAATAATAATAAGGGAATACACTAGTATTATAGGGACCTAACAATGACTGTAATCCCAAGACTCTTGTCATCTTCCTGCACGGTCATAGACAAAAAGGTGAACAAATGCGAGGGTTCTTCTACGGGAAATTCATGCTTTTGGTTTTGTTTTTCGCAGTCATGGTCGGGTTTCTGCCTTCATGGGGTGGATCAGTTTGATTAGGGTGGAGAGAGGGAAGAAAATGCTTACAGAGCTACTTCAACTAGTATTACTTCGTAGGTCGTGTGGCTATTATAATTACCCTCACTGTTGTCTTGTATATTCAAAGAGATGTTAGTTGGGGTTTCAATTTCAACCTTTGTACTGCTTTCATGTTTATGTCCTCCATCTTCTTCCTTCTCAGTGCGCCAAATTACCGTATGAAGTTCCGCAGGGTAGTGCTCTCACAGGGTTCACGCAGGTTATTGTGGCCTTCGTCAAGAAGCACAATATACGACTGCCCACTATACTTTACCATTGATCCTTAGACCTCACAAAACTCCTTGTTTTAATCAAGATCTTGAAACCAGAAATAAAGAAAACACTTGTGTCAAAATTCAACGACAAACAAGTAGTCACAAAGAATTAAATTTTGAAGCTGCACTTCACCATGTTACCCCAGTATCAAAATTTTGGCTCGACTTTTTCTTTCATTAAGTTACAATATGACAATGTGTTTGTGAATATGACCTTTATATTGTTAGACAAATTGGGATACATTATATTAAGATATTGAATAATGCAATGGTATGAAAAACATTAAATTGTTGTCAATAATTTTGCAGGGAATGGCATAAAATCAACCAAACTGGGAAAATAAATGAAAATGGATGAAAATAATTTCTTAGGAAAGGATAAAATTAGTCACATATATTTTCCGAACACGTCATTTATAGAAAGAATTTGCAAAAAAAAAGAACTAGCTTTCATCTTTGAAATGCATTCTAGGGTTCTCAAAATCCACTGCCGAATTCGTCTTATTCCAATATAATATACAATACTTACAGAAATGAAAGATTCATGGTTTGTTGCTCATAAATTTCTTCAAGCATTTAAAAAATATATGGTATTTAGTCAAAAACAATTGAAAACTGAAATGAGATTGATCAATTTGTTCATGTTGAATAAAAAGATAATTATAGAGCATGTTGGTAAGTTGGATTGAATGTACAAACCAAATCAGTAGGTGCTTAGCTGCAATACTGAGGGGGCATGCCTTCAAATTTGAATTTACCATATAGCACAAGATTCAACTCTTATTATTTTATGAGAACTACCATTATTTCTCTCTTAATATGACCCTTCAAAATGCACAGACAAAGGGAGGAAAACTAAAAATAAACAAATGTCTTAAGTTAAACCTCTGTACTTCTATGTTTTTCCAAATATATTCTAAAGGTGGCCTCTTTTCAGACAATCAAGAAGTTTCTTGACAACACAATCAATTCTGCAAGTTATTCCAAGTGATTGAAGGCTCCACCTGCTATCTGCTTTTTGCACTTAAAATTGTTGGAAAGACTGAGCAGAATGGAAATTGGGTTTTTATTGTCTGTATTGATATCTGATGGATCTAGGAGTTGCACTGATATCTAACAAAATGGTATTGTTTGAGCTTTAGTTCTTACATTTCTAATATGTTTTTGACAGACAATTGCTAAATTTATGAGTTAAGAATTTTATTTATAGTTTCATGTAGTGGTTGTTTTGAAATTGGAGGAAAAGGTAACCTTTTGAGGTATAGATTTTATCTTTGTTCTCATATATTTTCTCTTTTGATAAGATTTTATTATTTCTAAAACTATTTTATTTAAGCTTTAGTTTTTTCCATTTATAACATAATCTAGGTAGAAAAATGGACAATTTGAGGTAAGGTTTCAATTTCACATATTCATTGTTTGTTTTCGTGTAGGAACCTGAAGAAAAGAGTTCTTTTTTTATCTATAGATTTATCTTTGGTCTCATCTATTTATTAGTTTATGTGTTATACTTCTAGGGTTTTATCATTTAATGTCATTCTTCTATTATATGATCTTATGTAGTGTTTTTTCAAGATAGAAGGTAGTAATTCACATTACTTTCCATACTCTTCATTTATACTTTGAGCATGGAAATAATATAAGTAGATCTCTATTGTAGTAGCATTTAATAATTCTTGAGGGGTTATGTTGTAGCCTATAATATCCTTCAAACACAACTTAAAAACCTAAATCATCATATACAAATTCAAAACCTAATCCATATACCCTAAAAACACAACTTAAAAGCATAAACTCTCATAAACTGATTCAAAAGTGTGAACCACAATAATGAACTTAGCTCTAGAAAATTCCATGGTAGGGATTCTACCATGCATGTTGTGCTTTTTTCCACCTAATATCGTGAGTTGAAAACATTCATGTAGTTATTTTAATATTGTTCTCTTTTCCTCAAGTGAAATTAAGGCACATATGCCTCAAAATATGGCTTGAAATCTATTTTTGAAAAAAAATATTGTCTTTTACCCTTTAATTCCTTTTTTTCTCTTTTGGTTTGGGGTGAAATACACAACATGAATACATATTTTTTTAATATTTTTTACCAGGTCTTTAGCATTGAAAGATGGATACATGAAACTTATTATTATTTTGTTATTAGTCATGGAAAGGATAGTCCCTGCAACCTTTAACAACTGGTCTTAATCTCATGGGTATGTCATAGATTTTTTTTTTTCACTCATGGTTAGGTTAAAATAACATTTCTTTTGAATTTTTCTACCAATAAAATACTTTTAAAATTTAATTAGTTATGCCTTTTAGAATCAATCAAATTTAAGTGTGCAAGCTAATAGTAACGTGCAAAATTGAAAAACTTTTATATAATGTTGAGATTTTTAATCGCGTCTCTTTGTTGTTTACCTTGTGCCATTCCTTGAAATTCAAAAGGGTTTGGGTTCAATTTTTATCTGGTGCATTGATGACAATTGATTGAATCTCGTAAGAACACTATTTTTTTTTTTTTTCTGTTCATGCTCTTATTGTTTTAGTCATAGTCATTGGAAAATTCTCTTATACCTTTGAATCATGGCACTGTAAGAAAGGAAATTATTGTTGTTTACATGATTCAGCTAGTGTATAAGTTTACATTTATTGTTGAATTGAATAGTTTCTACAATACCAAGATTAGAATGAAATGAAACAACTTCTCGTTATCTTAGGTGAACTACTTTACCAGTTCCTAATCAATGTCAACAAATAATACATGAATTGTTTAGAAGTGGTTGAAATCATAATATGGAGGATGCTCAATTCAAAGTTTAGTATGGCCTCTTAAGCTCTCATAGTTAGTATGCATTTACCACCTTTAGGTACTATGGGTAGCATGTAGTCAAACACACCCGAAACTTCAATTGTTTCTCCTTTGTTTCTATTCTTTGCGTCTTCATCTTTCGGTGTTCCATTACAGCTCTTGATGCAATTGCTAGTTGTATCTCTAGTAAATTTGTTATTATATATTAATATATTTTACTCAATAAGATTAAAACTAGGAGATTAGCAGTATAGAAATAACTAAATGATAAGCAATATTGGTGAAAATTGTTTTACCTAACCCCTTTGGCTTAGCTTAGGCTTTATTGATGGGAAGAACAACATATATTTAATGTAGATAATGATGCTCTCCCACAATAGGGTTTTTGGAATGACATGACACATACCTTAAGTAATGAAACATCATGTTATTATATTAAAAGTAATGGTTAAGGTTTTCATTGTAAGGGAAAACTATTGATTTCATACTTGTACAACATTTGTAACATCTAAATATCATCATCAACCACAAAAAAAAAAACTAAACTCAGATCAAATGTATAAACATGCAACATTGTTAAAAAAAAATCAGGATCCATGTTACAGAACTTGGAAGTAAAAAGCCCCAAGGGTTACCTCATTTGGTCAAAATCAGTGCCTCGCCGTTCGGGAGGTCACAGGGTCCATTATGCCTGAAGCCCTTGGGGTTAGGCCTTGCTAGTGGGCCACAGGGCTAGATTCCCTTCGGGGTCGATCAAACCAAATTTTCCCGTGGACGTAACGACCACCTGTTGACCAAGGTGTTCATGAACCACAACCAAAAAAAAAACTTGGAAGTAAAAAGGATTAAGAATGTCTAAATATAAACACACTTAGAAAACATTCAAATGTCATGAAATTTAATCCATAGGACATGAGACTCCAATAGAATCAACAAAAAATCCTTTAACAATAAATCAATCTTAAAAACCATGATGGTCATGTACCATACTTTGTGGGGGACTATGCATTAAGCTATTAACCTTGACAAAACATTCATGCAAACTTAAGTTAGAAACATTGAAGTACCTGTATTTCATGTCTAAGAAGGCAATTTCTACCCTAGATTCTTATTCCCAATGTTATGGATCGAACAACCAAATAAGCATAAAAAGGTCAAACTTGAGAATGACATGCTTGAAAGAGTGAATGGACAATAAGTCTCTTCAAAATAACACCATTATAACACCCTCCTCCCACATTTACCCAAGTTAACTAGTATACTGAGATAAACCTGTGATGAGAGACTACGACAATCTGGTTCAACTCCCCATGTACAGTTAAGGAGAACTAACACAACACAACCAATCTGACCTTCTCCACATGTCACAAAACCTACAATAGCCAACCAACCCTTCTAGGTGATCAACCCCTTGGACAAATTGACACTTCACTTCCCTAGAACCTCAGTTGCTCCGATGACATGGGCATGCATGTGACTGGGGCCCTCTAGTCACTCTCACAACATGGGAATGAAAGCGACTAGGGTCTTTTTCAGCTAGTTCTGAGCTTGCGACCCCAAATTCTGTGCCACTTTTTAAGGGCCAAGACTCAGACCACTGCCCATAACTCCATGAAACCTTCAGGAATGAAAATTAACATCGAGACAATGATACAAATTCAAATACTTGACTGGACCCCTACTAGCCATGATAGGCATTTTGTCAAACATGTCACAAATATGAAATCTACAGGTCATAACAACATATATGAGCATAGGGGTCTCATACTTATTTGAGAATAACTAAGAAGCATTGATTCCCTATCACATTAGCTGAATTATCATCTATTCATTCATCTATTCATTTTTCATTCATTTACAAATCAAAACATGATGAAAACCATACATCATTATTGTCATATACATATAGTGTTGTGGAGGGGATATCCTATTTTTATTTAGGTTGAAACTTTACTTTCTTTATCATTGAAAGTTACAATTCTTACATGATAGTTTTTTAGATATCATAGGAGCACACCCACTTTTGTTTATTTAAAAGTTGAAAGCATTCTCTAAAAAGAAACTCTAAAGATCTGACCAAGAATTTGTTTGGTACTGAGCTAGTCAAGATTTGTAGTTCTCAAGACCTAATAATTTGTAATGGGGTAATGAAGTGACCAAACTCCAACTGGATGACTTGTATTAATAAGCTTCACAATAGCCTCATAGATTATGTGTTATTAAATATCCTTGTATCCAAACAAATAGTAAATCTGTTCCTCATAAAAAACCATGGACCTAACCCAAATTATAAACCTTTAACCATAACTCAAAAATATTCCATGCAAAAAACCCCATGGAAGAAAATTTTGATTATTCAAGGCACCTTATTTTTGACATAAGTAGATTTGATATTTTTTTTAAAGGAATTAAAAATTGTTTTAAATCTCCTAACTTGTAAGGATGACATCAAATACTTATACATAATTTTATAACAACACTTTCTACTTCCATTAACAACTCCTATATTGAGGTGTTAGGTAAAATGAATAATAGAACAACTAACCCTTGGTATGAAAATATAAATGTAAAATTTCTAGGAAATCTATTAGGGATGCTTCTGGTGATTCCTTAAAAATCAATAAGATGAATATATACAATGCACTTATTAAGGGGAAGAATGTGTACTATATCAATAGAAAGTAAGAGTATCTTTTGGACCTCTCTAACTTAAGATCGGAAGTTGTTTAGGAAAAATTATAATTTGTATAATTAAAGAAAATAATATGATTTCTTTGGAGGATTGGAATTCCTACCTTAAAAATATTTATGAATACACTAACTACATGGAAAACATTCTAATGGTCCTATAGATGATGAAGCATTTTCTCTTGAAGACATAGAGTATAAGGTTAAGCATATAAGAAATGGGAAAGCTAGAGACGTTAAAGGATACCAAGCTAAAAGTTTTAAAATCAAAGAGCCTCTGCTCACCCGTTACAACATAAGCTCTTCAAATTAGCAATGAAACAAGACTTTCCTAAACCCTTGATGCAAAGTATCATTGTATCTATTTTAAAAGTAGAGATAAATGATTCCCTCTAATTATATGACCTTTATTATTAGAGCCATTTTCTCCAAGTGTTACAAAATTATTTTGAAAAAGCAAATTATCTTAGGGTTACAAATCCATGGAAATTTAGCTAAAGGCCTAACTATGTTTAAGAGATATCATCTAAGTATCAATGTACTTATTAATATTATGATAGTTGTGGAGGCATTAGGGGAAATTTGAGGTCTGAAATGGACCTCCTAAGGAAAATAATAAAAGAAAAGTTATGATTTTTTAAAGAAAAATAAAGGAAACTACTTTTTGTATTGTATTTTTAGCTTATCCCCTTACAGGTTTACTCAAATGTCAAGTGTAGACACCCGTTGGATGCAAAATTAAATTCCAAATCCATCAAGTACCCACTATGCATACTTCTTAGTAGACCCACATAAAAAAATGAAAATACATGAAAAAAACATGTTCAATAGGCCTTGTTAAGGTATTTTCAATTTTTTTATCTGGGTTTACTCATAAGTATGTAGAGTGGGTACTCGTTGGATGTAGAATATAATTCTTCATCCAATGAGTGTCTTTAATTAACATTTGAAGAAACGTATAAGGATATAAGCCAAAAATATAATTAAAAATGTAGTATTTCTCTTTTCCCTCGAAAATATTTAACCCTGGGGATGACATCATCTTCTTGAACCTTATTGGTTCTTTTAAATTTAATTTTGTTAGTACATTTTTTGTTTTGAGGTTGAGTGTAATGATCTCCTTTATTATTTCATTAACATTAGAAAAATATTTTGACATGATACCTAGTACAAATATTTGGAATAGGTTGGAAGAGATATAGGTTCATTCTGATTTTAAAACCCACGGAAGAGGTAGCAACATTAACTGCCATCTCAGCAATAGATGTCTCCTTTGATTTCACTTGATTCTCCAATTCCATGTTATTATTTCTCCTTTCTAAATTATTACTTGTCAACAAATTAGTACTAGGAGATTTCTTTGATTTTACTTTACTATATGGAGTATTTAAATTTCCTTTACCCCTACCCTTTTTACGTTTTCCCCTACTCATGCAATACCAATATCATCTAAATCCAGTGAGAAAGGAAAACACACAAAATTGAATGGATAGGTTCTTACCTCTCGTCTTATAGTTCCTGCAACTCTGTGTTTTAGGATGCTAAGATACTATAGGCAAGGAGACCTATTCACACATCAAACCAATCAAGACCTAATTCCTTGACACCTCCCCATCAATGGCGACAGAGATGATGGGAAATTTAACTGCTTAAATTATCAATTGGGGATCGTAAGCTGACAAGGTGTTGACAAAGTATATGCAGAAGTAGACTCAACTAGTTAATAATCAATTAAAGGTTACAACATTATATTACTAATATATCCTTACTAATCCTAGATTCAACACTTGCACGTCATTTAAACAGAATTAAAGATTAAGTTTAAGGAATTATCCCATGCATTAGCATCATAGAGACATCTAGCAGGTTCAGTAATCTATGCAGCTAGCCTACAAACACATAAAATCACGCTATGCTAGAAATGGAAACAATCCAAACACTTGATCAATATCATCCTAAGTCTCATGGTTGCTCACGGCTATGATGGATCCCTGTGTCGTTATTCCTCGACACGAGGCCCTCACTCCACACAAAGAAAGTAATCCAATTTGCAGAAATGTAAATTCTTCAAGAAATAACATAAGTCTACATGATTATGTTGAAATGAATTCAACTTGCTATATGAACTTACAATAGTATAAATAAACCTACACTATACATTTATCACACGTCTATGAAACTACAAGCGCATCCTAGATCAGGGGGCCCTGCATGACTGGGATCAACCCAGTCGAAAATAAACTTTAAAGAGTAATGGAAACTAGCAAATGTGTTTTAATATAAGTCATCAAAAAGCTTACAGATTCAAGAAACCCAGCTCATGCCAAGAAACATGAATTTGACATTATAAATTTTTGGTCATTCATTACAAAAATACAACATAGGACACAACCATCTGGTCCACAAAACATATCCTAAATGGTAAAAATCACCTTGGATGGACTGATCGTGGGCGTGGATCCATGTTGGACTTTGGTTGTTTGATTATTCTAGCTTCTGATAACTTCTTTGATGGCCTCTTCTAGTAATTCTAACTTGATGCACCCAACCAATGCATTCCAATAAGTACCAGCAAGTCTTACTGTAATTTATGCAAAAGAGTTGTAGTGTCAAAAGTGATTATGTAGAGAAAATACACTAAAATACAAACCAAATAAATGAATGAATGTGAAAAATAACGAATAATCACCTTAGTACTCATGACCTGCTAAAAGAATGATATTGATAGGAATAATAACAAGTTATAGGGAAATGAAAGACGAAACAGAGAAAAATGGGTCACAAAAGGTGTTTAAGAGGTACTCTAGATGGATCGAAGTTGAGACTCATCAACTTGTGTATCAGATTTGTTGATGGTATTGTAGAGAGGTTTATGTTGCAGAGATAGGTTGGGGCCTTCAGAGTGGCAAGTGGTGTCTTGCTGAGGGAGCAATCACTTCCTTTAGGTGGTGGCCTAGGAAAATATTGGAGGTAGGGGCATGTAGCAGATTAGGGCTTACATTGTTGAGGAAGTGGTGGCTTCGATCATGCAGTATCCTGGAGCAAGTGGTTGTTTTTGTAAATTACAATTCAAGGCTTACACACTTGTGGCAACTAGTGGATGATGATGTAATGAATATTTTGCATATTAAGAAGAAGAGAAGCAAAGCGTACAATGGTTTTTCTCTCATAAGGGTTTCCACCTAACATCTAGTGTTCTCATGTGATTTATGATGTTTACTTGATGTGTTAGTTGTTCCTCTCTTGTTTTATATGTTCTATGTAAGTCATGGTTTATCTTATATTTATATTTGTTCCTTGTATCTTGTGCTACTCATTGATGATTCAATTAATTAGTGTAAAGAAAAGTTAAAAAGCGCTAAAGATGATCCATTGTTCACAACATTGTTTCACCTCCCCCCCTCTTATTATTGTCAAGCTCCCAACAATTGGTATTAGAGTTTGTGTCTTCAAGTTCAACTTGACCATTCGAAGGAAAATGTGGTGATTTTTTTGTAGAAAAAAAAGTGAATGGATCATCAAGGAGAGTCTTTGCTCATTGTCACAAACTAATAGGTATGGAGTGAAAAGGTTAATTCTAAATTGATAACTTATGGATGTAATGTGTGGAAGTTAGTGTGTGAAGGATGTGGCAAATATCCCCTCTCAACAAAAGTGCAGCTACAGAATGCCCAAGCAAAATGTGTGATATATGACAATCTTCACAATGAAGATCTAGATAAGATAGTGGATCTGACATTTGCTAAAGACATATGGGACATATTGTAGGTGTTGTATGGAGGAGACAACAAAAGTAAAAATAATTGAGAGATTGAGAAGAAGAATGGCTCTTAGAATAAAGAGTCGTAGCCTAATGAGATTCATCCCCCTAGTGTGACTTCAGTTGATTATCAATAAGAGAAATAAGAAAATCAAGAACCATGTGTATCGCAACAAGGAAGATATGAAGGTATGAATAATGATGAGATATTTCTTAGTTATGTTTTATATGGATCAATTGTTAGCCATGTTGAGTTGAATAGTCAAGATGAGGATGATGTAATTGTTCTTAAAGCTAAACTTGATTCAGCCATTGTTGTAATAGAAAAACTCTATGTTGAAGTAGAAAAGCTGAAAATTGTGAGTATAGATAAAGAAAATCTATTGTATCTCTTTGGTGTCAATCAAGTTTAGACCCAGTTAGAAGAATCAAAGATATGAGGGGAATTTTGCTAAAAGAGAGTGAGGGCCAAGTTGAAAAGCTTGAGGCTAAAGTTGTATCAGTGAGGAAATAACTAGATTACAAGGACATCTAGGCGAAGCAGGAGAAGAAAACCAAGGTCTTAGACAACCTCCTGAACAATAAAAGATCTCCCTTTACCATATCTAGTATTGGCTTTCAGAAGGGATAATCTAGCTCATAGGCACATGCAAACAACAATGTGAAGCCTAAGAAGCCTATAACAAATAACGACACCAAGATGAGCAACAAAGAAATAAAGAAGTAGCATATCCAATAGACAAGAAGTGTACCAAGAGGACCACTTATCAGAAGAAGACCATTTTCTCCAAGAGAACAGTGTGGCAGATATCAAAGGAGGAACCATGACCCCCTTTCTCCTATGATGGAGGAGGCCGAGTGTTACATTTTTCAAGACTATGGGCATGTTGCAGCTTGTTGTAGGAGCATATTGTTCACATCTTACTAGCAGAATATGCAGTAGTTTGGGAAGCAAGAAGATAAACAACCATCATTTATACTAGTCCATTTCATGGTTATTGTTTCTCATGTAACCCATTTTCCACAAGGCAGATAATTACATATATCATACACATAGTAGAAGCATGATAAATGCGAAGCAAATATCTAGCATATGTGGTAAGGAGGCATGGGCTCAAGATGGCATGTGGAGCAGCAACAAATCCTTTTGTACAACATCTATGAAGAATCAATTGTAGCCCTAATACATGTTTAGGGGGAGCATGTTTAGAGGAAGGTCATGGTATTGGCATAGTTGACCTAATGTCCCAATGTTATCAATGTCTCCAAGTATGAGTAGAATATTTTGTTTGGTTTATAATGTATATTGATGTGTTGAAGTTGGTTATTCTTCATCATAAAACAATTAGTATCAGCATTATTCATTGGTGTCAACATGGTGATTCAGCAAGATTTGGTCACCCTTTGCCATTGATGTCAAAGGGGGAGAGTGAGTCCAGCAACCAATAGAGAATAAGGCAGCAGTGAAAGGAGACTAGTTTGGCGTTGTCGTTGTAGTTTTTCATCAATGCCAAAGGGGGAGATTGTTGGAAACATCATGTTGGCATTAATGTCAACCATGGAGTTAGCTAGTTTTGCATTGATGGCAACAGGCTAGATGAGCTTGTGAATGATAATCTGATGCATGGAAATAGTGTTACAGGTGGTTAGCATGTTGATTGTAGGTGTAGTGATGTTATGGTGAAGATGAGTTGCATATTTGGGTGGAGAAAGAAGAAAAAAATTAATGATTTATAATATCTACTCTTGCTTTCTTCTTCATCCCCACAACACTTGCATAAACTACACAAACTTTCCTTTATGCGGCCACAAAAATTTACTTTGGCTTGTCTTTGTATCGTTGTACACTTCCTATAGGTGAAAATTTGTAATCCTGTGTATGCACACAAAAGAAACCATGGGCTTTTACCAGTGTATTTTCCCAAGGAATCAATGCAATCAAAGTCTATTGATTTGGTATACAATGTATGGTTGATTTGGTCATAATGAAGGCTTTGATTTAGTCTTAGTCGAGGAACAATAATGAATTGAAATGAATGCATCCTTGATCTAGTCGACTAGGTAATTAATTTAAATAGAGTGATTGTGGATCTCCTTCAAGTTAGATAATGTTCGATTAATAGTTGTTATGTTTTGTCATTGGATGTTTTGGGGATGGTGTATAGTTGTGCATATGATGGTGGAGTGATTTGAAACTCGAAGTATGTAATTTTGTGTATGAGTGATGACCTATTTGCGTAATGGAAGAAGATTTGAAGTTTTGTGCATTGGTAATTAATAGAGTTATGTGTGTGTGTGTGCCTCCCAATGTGAGACTTAGTGCACACTTGATCTAAATTATATGCATGAGTTTGTTGTGCGCATGACAGAACTAAAGAAAATGCATTTAGACTAATTATTGCGTCATGGACTGTTATGAAACCAGCTCACAAAAAGATAGAAAAGAGATATGAACACCTTAGAAATAAGCCTCTTCAAGGGGGAAACCTCCTTTACATTACACAAATGAACAATTCTTAGATGATACAAATGACAAGACCTCCTTTTTATATATAGGAGTCTAAGGAGTCATAATATAATCAGAG
>APFE031699866.1:8624-113941 GCA_000404065.3 Pinus taeda | reverse complement strand
CATGAGATGAGGAAACTTCTGTTGAACTTGGTCCCTAGTGAGCCACTTGCCCTGGTGAAGGAGTTGGCCTGCTTTGACAACTCGATACAGTTGGATCTTCTGTTGGGGAGTGTGCTTGATTTGCGTGTCCATGATCCGATTAGTTGCAGCTTGTTCCATGCAATCTCGATTGAAATTTGTTGGTGTGAGTTGTTTTGCAATGTCGGATGTGTCTAGTAATGGTGGGACGTATGGCCGAAGGCGGTCCACATTGAACACTGGGTGTAGGACAAGAAATGGGGGAATGCTGAGCCGAAATTCATTGTCTCCCATAGCCTTGCTAATGGTGTAAGGACCATATCAGAGTGGTCTAAGTTTCCGATAGGCTCTGGTAAGGCATTCCTTTTGTAAATGTTACCAGACTTTGTCACCCACCTGAAACTTGTGTGGCACCCGATGTTGATCATGTCATTACTTGGCATTTGATTTCTCCAGAATGTCGTGGACCTGTTGGTGGATATGTTGGATGTGCTCAATGAAGTTGTTTCCCTTATCTGTTTCGGACTGGACATGAGTCGAATCTACCTGAGTAGCTGCAAATGGCATGGCCATATCAATGGGACATAGTGGCTAGAATCCCAAGCCCACTTGAAAAGGGTTGTGGCCAGTCGAGTTGTGGAGAGCCCGGTTATAGCTGTGTTGAACATAGGGAAGGCTCTAATCCCATGTGTGTGGATGCTTTGAGTTGTACATGCGCAGAATGTGTACGATCATCCTGTTGACAACCTCTGTCTGGCCATCAGTTTGGGGATGGAAGGTTGTGGACTTAGTGAGTTTGGTGTCTAGCATTGACTAGAGACTGGACCAAAATGTACTGAGGAACCTGTTGTCCCGATCTAAGATGATAGATTGTGGGATCCCAAAGTGTACCCACACTCATTCAGAGAAGAGATTAGCAGTGGCTTCTACTGTGATATTATTGTTGTAGGCCACCATAATGGCCATCTTCAAGAACCTGTCGACGACCATGAAAACACAGTCATTTCCATGCTTAGTAGAAAGAAGGCCCGACATGTAATCTATGGAGATGGATTCCCAAGGTCGACTAGGGGTAGGCAGCGGAGTATAGAAGCCTTACTTCTTAATGGTCGATTTGGCAATGGCACAGGCAGTGCAATATCTGATGTACTTCTCGACATTTTGTCAAAGATTCAGCCAATAGAAATACTTCAGCGGTACTGCCACCATTTTCTCGAACCCAAAATGCCCAGTAGCCTGACTGTAGTATGCTTCCCAAATCATCTTGGTACGCTCGCTTGAATCACAAAGGTGACCCAGGTGGCATAAAAGGGCATCCTGGAGGTGAAAATTTGGAACATGCTAACCCTCCAAGAGTGTCTGGTATGTGTGGCCAAATTCTGGGTCATTTTCGTAGAGAAGTGGCCAATCAGAAGTCTCGTGCCCACAAGTGTTGAGCACGGTGGTTAATGCCATGATCGGTGGTCGACTAAGGCAATATGCAACATTATTGGTGTTTCCCTTCTTATACTTGATATTCAAATGGAACTGTTGTAGGTATGTGGACCACTTCTTAATGCGATCATTCTGCAACTTTCCTTGCATTTGTATGAACTGCAGGGACCAGTGGTCTGTGTGGATGACCATTTCCTTCCTCAAAATGTAATGCTTCCATTGTCGGCAAGCCTGCACAATAGAATACATCTCTTTGTCATAAGTGGGATACTTCTAGACTGTGTCTGAAAGTGTCTCACCGTGATATGCCACTGGATACCCATGTTGAGTAAGGACTACCCCAATAGCATAGTCAGAGGCATCTGTCTCGATCTCAAATTCTCGTTGCAAGTCTGGTAATGTGAGCACTGGTGTCAATCAGAGGTGATATTTCAACTCTGTGAATGCCTTTTGTTGAGATTCAGACCAAAAGAATTTTGTTTTCACTCCTCCCTTGGTGACTTGACTCAAGGGCCAAGTGATATGATAAAATCCCAACACGAACCTACAGTAGAAATTGGCAAGACCCAAAAAGTTGCAGAGCTTTGTCAGAGTGGTTGGAGATGGCCAATCCTGAATGACTTGGATCTTGGTTAGATCCACATGGACCCATTGTTCATCAATAATGTATCCCATATATTGAACTTGGGTCATGCCAAAAGTGCATTTCTCCAAATTGGCACATAGCATGTGTTGCCGCAGTTTTTGGAGAACTTGTCGGATGTGGCGGAGGTGCTCTTCCCAACTCTGGTTGAAGATCAGGATGTCATTCAAGTATACCACTACAAATGAGTTGGTTAATGGCTGCAAGATGTCATCCATCATCCTCATGAAGGTTGCAAGAGCATTCGTCAACCCAAAAGACATAACCAACCATTCAAAAAGGCCCTCCTTGGCTTTGAAAGCAATCTTCCACACATCGAAGGGTTCGATTAGTAACTAGTGATATCCTGACTTCAAATCGATCTTGCTGAAATATTTCCCCCCTTAAGTTGGTCCAGAAGGTCATCAATTCGTGGGATCAGGTACTTATTCTGGACAGTGATCTTATTCAGTGCTCGATAGTCAATATAGAGTCTCCAAGTCCCATCCTTCTACTGTAGCAACACGATCGGGCTCCCACAGAGTGATGAACTAGGTCGGATGTGACCTTTCTACAACAACTCCTGAATTTTCCTCTTGATTTCATCGTTCTCTAGAATGGAGCACCAATAGATTGGTCCATTAGGCAGCGACACACCTGGGGTCAGATCGATGGAGTGCTTGACCTGGCAGTGCAGAGGAACCCTTGTGGGGGAGGCGAAAATGTCTTCGTACTCCTCCACGACCCTGTCCATATGAAGTTGTCGTGCGGAGGGGCCCTGTCTGGAGGTCGTGGCCACCGTCTTCTTCTTTCCCTAAGGGCGTATCATTAGGAAAAAAAACTCCCGATTTTGGAAATGAGCTTACTACATTGTTTTGAAGTAGCCAAAGAGATGGTGGTAGGTGGTGCTACCTCCGGTATCCTGTACAACTTATTTCCCGAAGTAACATTAACAACACAAGGTATTTATTCATACATAGCATGTCGTTTCCACAAGTATGGTTGGCCTAATAATACATCACAAACATCAAGGGGAGAAATTCCACATAATACCTCATCCGCGAAGGGCTTGATGTTGTGTGGAAGGTGACACTGTTGCCTCACGTGAAGATCTCGTCCTTGGTGAAGCCACCCGATGGTATATGGTTGGGGATGTGTTGTGGTCAGGAAGCCTAACTACTTCATGACCTCTACCAAATGAGGTTATTTTGGTTATCGCTGTCGACAATGTACTATAGCGGGGAACCCTTTACCCACATCTGGGAGTGGAAGAGGCGCTCCTCCTCCTCTGGATCTTCGGGTTCCTCCTTTTGGATATTCGTGGTGGAAACGGTGGCATTGGGCTCCGCATCAACAATCTTCTTCCCTTTTTCATTCCCCTTATTGGGTTCTGACTTGGAGTTGGAACATGCATCTGATTCCAAGGCCTTGAGCTTTGCCACCAATGACTGCTTGGCCCTGTCTGGAGGTTATGGCCACCGTCTTCTTCTTTCCCTGAGGGTGTATCATCAAGAAAAAAAACTCCCGATTTTGGAAATGATCTTACTACATTGTTTTGAAGTAGCCAAAGAGATGGTGGTAGGTGGTGTTATCTCCGGTATCCTGTAAAACTTATTACCCAATGTAACATTAACAACACGAGGTATTTATTCATACACAGCATGTTGCTTCCACATGTATGGTTGGCCTAATAATACATCACAAACATCAAGGGGAGAAATGCCACATAATACCTCATCTAGGAAGGGTTTGATGTTGTATGGAAGGTGACACTGTTGTCTCACACGAAGATCCTATCCTTGGTGAAGCCACCGGATGGTGTATGGTTGGGGATGTGTTGTGGTTAGTAAGCCTAGCTGCTTCATGACCTTTACCAAAATGAGGTTCTTTTGGCTACCGTTGTCGACAATGAATTGTAGTAGGGAACCCTTTACCCACATCTGGGAGTGGACGAGGTGCTCCTCCTCTGTATCTTTAGTTTCCTCATTCTGGATCTTCGTGGTGGAAACGGTGGCGTTGGGATTCGCATCAATAATCTTCTTCCCTTTGTCATTCCCCTTGTTGGATTCTGACTCGGAGTTAGAACATGCATCTGATTCCAAGGCCATTAGCTAATGGCCACCAGTGACTACTTGGCCCGACGCTCACTTGTATTGTGAGTGGAGCTCTTATGGAACTCACACCACTTTCCCGTGTCATTCTTTGGCTTCGTGGTGTTGTTCTTTGCTTGCAGCTTTGGCTGTTGTCTTGGGCCACCCCGCCTTGGCTTTGTTCTTTGTTCTGCATTTTGGGGGCACCTTTCCCTTGCTTTAGATTCACAGATCCAAAGGCTTGCTTCTTCTGTTTAAACTTCTGCTCGATCTTGATAGCGTATTGATACGTCATGCTGACTGAGGAGATGTCCCGGAACTCCATCTCATCCTGGATGTACTTGTGTAGGCAGCCATGACATTTAAGTACCAAATGCTACTTAGTATCCTTGATATCGAACTTTATGCGAAGGGTATGAAAAATATTCGTAAACTTCGGCACGTCTTGATCCCTTTGCTACCGCAACATGGTCTGCTTTATGTATTTATCTTCATAGCTTCCGACAAGGTAGTACTGCTCCTTGATGGAATCTCGGAATGAATTTCAAGTGAGTGCAGTTGAAAACAATGAGGTCGTACTTTCATCCTTTTTCTCGCAGTAGGTTTCCCACCAATCCTTGACTTGGAGGGAGGCTTTGAGAAGAGTGAAAGTAATATTTTCCAGTCCGAAAAAATCATGAATAGAAAAATACCCTTCTAGCAGATTTAACCATTTATCTACAACGTCTGCATCTATCTGACCCTCAAATGTGGGAATGTCAAAGCTAACTTGTACCTTAAATGGTGCGGTGCTTCTGGAGTAGCTGCTGGAAGTAGACGTGTCACCCTAGTGTAGCCACTGAAGGATCTGGGAAAAGTTGTTCATCATCGCGTTCCTTTGTCGCTCGAGGGCCTCTTCGAGTAATATTTTGATAGGATATCCTACCCCCTCATCTTTCGCTTCATCCGCCATGGGAGGCCGTCGGGATTTGTGAGGCTGATCTTGCAAAGGTTTGACCAATTCAAGCCCTAACTCCTAATATCCCAACCTCATTGGGGACATGCAAATAAAAACAGAGAAAGAGCAGACCGCTATGATACCACTTATCCAGATTTAAACACAAACGCAACAAATGACAGATATAACTATAAATACAGAGATGCAGCAGCAAAATACTTCTTTTCATTAATGTAAAATATTGAAATATGCCTAGTAACAGAAATTCAAATAAACTAGCTCAGGCGATGGTAGCTTATCCCTGAGAAGAGATGTGGCGGTTACATGCCTTTGAACTACCTTAAAATGAGGCTCAAGGGCCTTTTTTATTATTGAACAATAAGAGCAAACCCTAAAAAACCAAAACCCTAACCCGAGGAGATGTAACACCGAGAGTTTATGGGTCTCGTTGGGGTTAGTTGGACAACTAACTTCCCGAGGTTGTAACTTGGTCATATTATCTCCATTTGACTTACATGATACCCTGTTGGAAATATATTTCCGAGGAATACGACAGAAAATACAATTTTATTAGAAAATCAATGGCGGTAGATTGCCAAAAAAATGTCATATAGGGCCTCAAAACGGCTCGAGAATTTTAGGGCCCGAAAAAATGCTAAAAATAGTAAATTGTGCTACAATTAAGGAAACTGAAAAACTGAAAGAAACAATGGTGGGGGTCCTAGTGGAATTGGTGGGTGGCCACCAATATCCACCTGGATCAATATCATGAATGAAGGTTCAACTTGGTGAAGTAAATTTCTCCATGCAATTCATCCAATAATTCATCAATGACAGGAATGGGAAATTTATTTTTAATAGTGAGCTTGTTGAGCTCCCTATAATACGGACACATGCACCATGATCCATCCTTCTTGGGAACCGATACTATTGGAGCAGAGAAAGAACTTTGACTAGGTTGAATTATACCAACCTCTAACATTTATTCAACCATACATTAAATTTCACTCTTTTGGGCATAGGGATATCTATAAGTCTTGATGTTTGGAGGAACACTTCCTGGAATCCAATGAATAATGTGACCATTATCATGAATAGGTGGGAGGCCTTTGGGAGTCTCAAATACCTTAGAATGATTTTCCAAGACTTTTTGGAGATCTGGAGAAATAGATGATTTCGACGTGGAAACCTCCCACGAAAATAATTGTGCAATTATGCCATGTTGTTCTTTATTTAGAAGCTTTGTCATGTTTTTAGATTTGATTATCTTTCTCGGTTTCCCTGCGATACCCCTTATTTCAACTTCCTTTCCTTTTGAAAAAAATTTCAAGAAAATTTCTTCAAAATTAAAAGTTATCGTACCCAGAATCCATTGGACTCCTAGTACAACATCAACACCACCCATTGGAATGGAAAGCATTGGACTATTCAACACATATTCTCCCATGGATAGCTTGATATTATGGTACTTTCCAGAGCAATTTATGGTTCTTCCATTTGCAACCATCACTTGACACTCTAGTGTTGGATATAGGAAGCAATTCAATTCCTTCGCTATCTTACAATGAATAAAATTATGGGTATTGCCCGAATCAATCAACAGTATTACCTTTTTCTCCTTGATATGTCCTTCTATATTGATATTTTGAGGAGTGGTTATTTCATCCAATGCAGTACAAGATATGGTCGGATTCATTTCTTCTTTCTCCAAGCTTTATTCCTGGTGTGTATCCTCTTCTTTTGATGTTTCTTGTTCCTTTTCTTCTTCCTCTTCACAATCTATGTAAAATAATTTCTTCTTAGCACAGTTATGACCTTTTGTGTATTTTCTATCACAACTATAATAAAGCCCTTTTGCTATTTTTTATTCCAATTTTTTGGGTTTCAACCTTGTAGGTTGTGGAAGGCTAGGGGAAACAACACTTCCATCTTTATAGTTGTGATTGGGGGGCTTCCTTGTTGCCATAATTTTGCTTTCAAATTTTCTTGCCAGCTTGAATGCCTTCTCCAATGAATTAGGTTCTCAAAGGCGAACCTCATGTTGGATGTTATCCTTTAATGTCCCTATGAACACATAAATCCTATGTTCCTCTTGAATATATTTTACCCTTATATTCAAATTTTGGAAGTCCTCAATGTGCTCCACCATTGAACCTTTTTGTTTGAGATTTATCAATTGGCTAAAAAAGGTGTTTCTTTTTGTATCCTCATAATGTGCTATGATTTCTTCCGTAAAAATTTCCCAAGTGACAATTTGTTTACGAGAGAAAATCCATCGATACCATACAAATTGATTGGGTTCCAAATATAAAGTTGCAATGCATACCTTTTGTGTGTTTTTCACATTATGGAGATCGAAATATTGCTCCATATGTAGTATCCATGTTACGGGATCCTTGCCATCAAACTTCCTCATATCGATCTTTGGAACATGGTGGGTCTTCAATCCAAAATTAGAGTCTATGAAATCATGACTAACCTTTCTTTTTTTCTCATCATGAGTTTCCTCTACTACCTTTTCACCATTAGGAAGCATTTCTTGTAGCAACTTTCAAACCTTCCATGTCTTTCTTCAAATATTCAATGTTTACTTCTAAACCATCCATCTTAGCTTCCACGCCATTCATATTAGCTTCCACATCCTTCATCTTAGCTTCCAGGACATTCTTTAAACCATCCATCTTAGCTTCTCTTACTTTTTGTGAGAGTGAATTTTTTTGCAGTTGGTCTCGTAACTTTGATACATCATGTTGCATTTCTTCCTGTTCTTCATGAGTCATGCTAGATATTTCAGGTTTCTTACTCGGCGTTTCCATTTTCTTTCTTTGAGGCATCAATTAATGATAATTTTTCTTCATTATTTCCTTTGAATTCCTTCAAACTAATTTTTCAAACCAAACTTATGGAAAAATTTAAAAATACTACACACCCTTTTTGGGTTTGTAGGATCTTGATATTGAATCTCTTGTATCTATGGAATTTCAGTTCTCTAAGGTCTGAAATTTCCTCCTGTGGTAGCCCTTTGAGTCCTCATTCTAACCCCATAAGTCTGATCAAGAATGGATTCTCCAAGAAAGATTTATTCAAAATATCCCACGATGACTTGATTATAGACTATTTCAGCATAGCGAACTTGTACGAAATTCCACGTGTCACTTTTTTAACCCTCATAACTAAAACTAATGCACATAAAAATACATTCTATTATATTTCTGTCCCTTCTTACGAAATTTGAATCTGACGCTTAGAGAGAAAGTTATGAGGCTTTTTCCCAGGTCACCTATTTGAGATATAATTTGAGAGCCTGAAAAAACTCTAAATTCCTTGGATCATATCGCCGAAACTATAGTGAGAAAAGATCTAAAATTAATACCCGAGGTTCATCAAGATTTTGGCTCAAATGGGTTTTAATTTTAGCTTCTTAAACGTCGTATAAAAAAATGTATAGCGAAAATTCCACAATGACCTGTTTGAAGTAGCGAAACCCTAGAATCTAAAGCTCTGATACCAATTGTTATGCAACCAACTCACAAAATAGAAGAAAAGATAGAGCAAAGACTTCAAAATTAGCCTCTTCTAGGGGGAAACCTCCTTTACTTTGCACAAATGAACAATTCTTGGATGATACAAATGACAAGGCCTCCTTTCTATATATAGGAGTCTAAGGGGTCACAATATAGTCAAAGTCGACATAACAATAATAATGTAAGGGCGCAACAATAAAAATAGTGGGCTTCTATGGGGAACAATAATAATGATATGGGGACAACATGAGAAAAACAATAACAATAAGTGGCTATAATGACAATAGTAATAAGGGAATACACTAGTATTATAGGGACCTAACAATGATTGTAATCCCAAGACTCTTGTCGTCTTCCTGCACCGTCATAGACAAAAAGGTGAACAAATGCGAGGGTGCTTCTATGGGAAATTCATGCTTTTGGTTTTGTTTTTCGCAGTCATGGTGGGGTTTTTGCCTTCATGGGTGGATCAGTTTGATTAGGGTGGAGAGACGGAAGAAAATGCTTGCAAAGCTACTTCAACTAGTATTACTTCGTAGGTCGTGTGGCTATTATAATTACCCTCACTGTTGTCTTGTATATTCAAAGTGATGTTAATTGGAGTTTCAACTTCAACCTTTTAACTGCTTTCATGTTTATGTCCTCCATCTTCTTCCTTCTCAGTGCGCCAAATTACCGGTATGAAGTTCCGCAAGGTAGCGCTCTCACAGGGTTCACGCAGGTTATCTTGGCCATCGTCAAGAAGCACAATTTATGACTGCCCACTATAATTTACCATTGATCCTTAGACCTCATAAAACTCCTTATTTTAATCAAGATCTTGAAACCAGAAATAAAGCAAACACTTGTGTCAAAATTCAATGACATACAAGTAGTCATAAAGAATTAAATTTTAAAGCTGCACTTCACCATGTTACCCCAGTATCAAAATTTTGGCTCAACTTTTTCTTTCATTAAGTTACAATATGACAATGTGTTTGTGAATATGACCTTTATATTGTCAAACAAATTGAGATACATTATATTAAGATATTGAATAATGCAATCGTATGCAAAACATTAAATTGTTGTCAATAATTTTGCAGGGAATGGCATAAAATCAACCAAACTGGGAAAATAAATGAAAATGGATGAAAATAATTTCTTAGGAAAGGATAAAATTAGTCACATACATTTGCCGAACACATCATTTGCAAAAAGAATTGGCAAAAAAAATGAACTAGCTTTCATCTTTGAAATGCATTCCAGCGTTCTCAAAATCCACTGTCGAATTTGTCTTATTCCAATATAATATACAATACTTATAGAAATTAAAGATTCATGGTTTGTTTCTCACAAATTTCTTCAAGCATTTAAAAAATGTATGGTATTTAGTCAAAAACAATTGACAACTGAAATGAGATTGATCAATTTGTTCATGTTGAATAAAAATATAATTATAGAGCATGTTGGTAAGTTGGATTGAATGTACAAACCAAATCAGTAGGTGCTTAGCTACAGTGCTGAGGGGGCATGCCTTCAACTTTGAAGTGCCCATATAGCACAAGATTCAACTCTTATTATTTTATGAGAACTACCATTATTTCTCTCTGAATATGACCCTTCAAAATGCACAGACAAAGGGAGGAAAACTAAAAATAAACAAATGTCTTAAGTTAAACCTCTGTACTTCTATCTTTTTCCAAATATATTCCAAAGGTGGCCTCTTTTCAAACAATCAAGAAGTTTCTTGAAAACACAATCCAATTCTGCAATTTATTCCAAGTGAATGAAGGCTCCACCTGCTATCATCTGCTTTTTGCACTTAAAATTGTTGGAAACACTGAGTAGAATGGAAATTGGGTTTTTATTGTCTGTATTGATATCTGATGGATCTAGGAGTTGCATTGATATCTAACAAAATGGTATTGTTTGAGCTTTAGTTCTTACATTTCTAATATGTTTTTGACAGACAATTGCTAAATTTATGAGTTAAGAATTTTATTTATAGTTTCATGTAGTGGTTGTTTTGAAATTGGAGGAAAAGGTAACCTTTTGAGGTATAGATTTTATCTTTGTTCTCATATATTTTCTCTTTTGATAATATTTTATTCTTTCTAAAACTATTTTATTTAAGATTTAGTTTTTTCCATTTATAGCATAGTCTAGGTAGAAAAATGGACAATTTGAGGTAAGGTTTCAATTCACATATTCATTGTTTGTTTTCGTGTAGGAACCTGAAGAAAAGAGTTCTTTTTTTATCTATAGATTTATCTTTGGTCTCATCTATTTATTAATTTATGTGTTATACTTCTAGGGTTTGATCATTTAATGTCATGCTTCTGTTATATGATCTTATGTAGATGTTTTTTCAAGATAGAAGGTAGTAATTCACATTACTTGCCATGCTCTTCATTTATACTTTGAGCATGGAAATAATATAAATAGATCTCTATTGTAGTAGCATTTAATAATTCTTAAGGGGCTACGTTGTAGCCTATAAGATCCTTCAAACACAACTTAAAAACCTAAATCATCATATACAAATTCAAAACCTAATCCATATACCCTAAAAACACAGCTTAAAAGCATAAACCCTCATAAACTGATTCAAAAGTGTGAACCACAATAATGAACTTAGCTCTAGAAAATTCCATGGTAGGGATTCTACTATGCATGTTGTGCTTTTTTCCACCTAATATCGTGAATTGAAAACATTCATGTAGTTATTTTAATATTGTTCTCTTTTCCTCAAGTGAAATTAAGGCACATATGCCTCAAAATATGGCAATCCAATTATGCCTTGAAATCTATTTTTGAAAAAAAATATTGTCTTTTACCCTTTAATTCCTTTTTTTGGCTTTTGGTTTGGGGTGAAATACACAACATGAATACATATTTTTTAAATATTTTTTACCAAGTCTTTAGCATTGAAAGATGGATACATGAAACTTATTATTATTTTGTTATTAGTCATGGAAAGGATAGTCCCTGCAACCTTTAACAACTGGTCTTAATCTCATGGGTATGTCATAGATTTTTTTTTTCACTCATGGTTAGGTTAAAATAACATTTATTTTGAATTTTTCTACCAATAAAATACTTTTAAAATTTAATCAGTTATGCCTTTTAGAATCAATCAAATTTAAGTGTGCAAGCTAATAGTAACATGCAAAATTGAAAAACTTTTATATAATGTTGAGATTTTTAATCTCGTCTCTTTGTTGTTTATCTTGTGCCATTCCTTGAAATTCAAAAGGGTTTGGGTTCAATTTTTATCTGGTGCATTGATGACAATTGATTGAATCTCGTAAGAACACTAATTTTTATTATGTTCATGCTCTTACTGTTTTAGTCATAGTGTCATTGGAAAATTCTCTTATACCTTTGAATCATGGCACTGTAAGAAAGGAAATTATTGTTGTTTACATGATTCAGCTAGTGTATAAGTTTACATTTATTGTTGAATTGAATAGTTTCTACAATACCAAGATTAGAATGAAATGCAACAACTTCTCGTTAGCTTAGGTGAACTACTTTACCAGTTCCTAATCAATGTCAACAAATAAGACATGAATTGTTTAGAAGTGGTTGAAATCATAATATGGAGAATGCTCAATTCAAAGTTTAGGATGGCCTCTTAAGCTCTCATAGTTAGCATGCATTTACCACCTTTAGGTACTATGCGTAGCATGTAGTCAAACACACCTGAAACTTCAATTTTTTCCCCTTTGCTTCTATTATTTGCGTCTTCATCTTTCGGTGTTTCGTTACACCTCTTGATGCAATTGCTAGTTGTATCTCTAGCAAATTTGTTATTATATATTAATATATTTTACTCAAAAAGATTAAAACTAGGAGATTAGCAGTATAGAAATAACTAAACGATAAGCAATATTGGTGAAAATTGTTTGACCTAACCCCTTTGGTTTAGCTTAGGCTTTATTGATGGGAAGAACAACATATATTTAATGTAGACAATGATGCTCTCCCACAATAGGGTTTTTGGAATGACATGACACATACCTTAAGTAATGAAACATCATGCTATTATATTAAAAGTAATGGTTAAGGTTTTCATTGTAAGGGAAAACTATTGATTTCATACTTGTACAACGTTTGTAACGTCTAAATTTCATCATCAACCAAAAAAAAAAAACTAAACTCAGGTCAAATGTATAAACATGCAACATTGTTAAAAAAAATCAAGATCCATGTTACATAACTTGGAAGTAAAAAGGCCCAAGGGTTAGCTCATTTGGTCAAAATTAATGCCTCGCCGTTCGGGAGGTCACAGGGTCCATTATGCCTGAAGCCCTTGGGGTTAGGCCTTGCTAGTGGGCCACAGGGCTAGATTCCCTTCGGGGTCGATCAACCTAGATTTTTCCGTGGACGTAGTGACCACCTGTTGACCAAGGTGTTCATGAACCACAACCCAAAAAAAAAAAAAAATCTTGGAAGTAAAAAGGCTTAAGAATTTGTCTAAATATAAACACACTTAGAAAACTTTCCAATGTCATGAAATTTAATCCATAGGACATGAGACTCCAATAGAATCAACAAAAAATCCTTTAACAATAAATCAATCTTAAAAACCATGATGGTCATGTACCATACTTTGTGGGGGACTATGCATTAAGCTATTAACCATGACAAAACATTCATGCAAACTTAAGTTAGCAACATTGAAGTACCTGTATTTCATGTCTAAGAAGGCAATTTCTACCCTAGATTCGTATTCCCAATGTTATGGATCGAACAACCAAATAAGCATAAAAAGGTCAAACTTGAGAATGACATGCTTGAAAGAGTGAATGGACAATAAGTCTCTTCAAAATAGGACCATTATAACACCCTCCTCCCACATTTACCCAGGTTAACTAGTATACTAAGATAAACCTGTGATGAGAGACTACGACAATCTGGTTCAACTCCCCATGTACAGTTAAGGGGAACTAACACAACACAACCAATCTGACCTTCTCCACATGTCACAAAACCTACAGTAGCCAACCAACCCTTCTAGGTGATCAACCCCTTAGACAAATTGACACTTCACTTCCCTAGAACCTCAGTTGCTCCCATGACATGGGCATGCATGCGACTGGGTCCCTCTAGTCACTCTCACAACATGGGAATGAAAGCGACTAGGGTCTTTTTCAGCTAGTTCTGAGCTTGCGACCCAAATTTTGTGCCACTTTTTTAGGGCCAGGACTCAGGCAACCTTTAGGAGTGAAAATTAACATCGAGACAATGATACATATTCAAATACTTGACTGGACCCCTACTAGTCATGATAGGCATTTTGTCAAACATGTCACAAATATGAAATCTACAAGTCATAACAACTTATATGAGCATATGGGTCTCATACTTATTTGAGAATAACTAAGAAGCATTGATTCCTTATCACGTTAGCTGAATTATCATCTATTCATTCATATATTCATTTTTCATTCATTTACAAATCAAAATATGATGAAACCCATACATCATTATGGTCATATATATATATATATATATATATATATATATATATATATAACATATATAATATATACATATAACATATACATATACATATACATATACATATAACATATACATATTACATATACATATACTATATATATATAATATATATATATATATATATATATATATACATATATATATATACATAATATATATATATATATATACATATAATATATATACATATATACATATATACATATATATATATATAATATATAATATATATATATATATATACATATACTATCTATATATATATATATATATATATATATATATATATATAATATTAATATATATATCCTATATATTATAATATAATAATATATACATATAGTGTTGTGGAGGGGATATCCTATTTTTATTTAGGTTGAAACTTTACTTTCTTTATCATTGAAAGTTACAATTCTTACATGATAGTTTTTTAGATATCATAGGAGCACACCCACTTTTGTTTATTTAAAAGTTGAAAGCATTCTCTAAAAAGAAACTCTAAAGATCTGACCAAGAATTTGTTTGGTACTGAGCTAGTCAAGATTTGTAGTTCTCAAGACCTAATCATTTGTAATGGGGTAATGAAGTGACCAAACTCCAACTGGATCACTTGTATTAATGAGCTTCACAATAGTCTCATAGATTATGTGATATTAAATATCCTTGTATCCAAACAAATAGTAAATTTGCTCCTCTTAAAAAACCATGTACCTAACCCAAATTATAAACCTTTAACCATAACTCAAAAGTATTCCATGCAAAAAACCCCATGGAAGAAAATTTTGATTATTCAAGGCACCTTATTTTTGACATAAGTAGATTTGATATTTTTTTTAAAGGAATTAAAAATTGTTTTAAATCTCCTAACTTGTAAGGATGACATCAAATACTTATACATAATTTATAACAACACTTTCTACTTCCATTAACAAATCCTATATTGAGGTATTAGGTAAAATGAATAATAGAACAACTAACCCTTGGTATGAAAATATAAATGTAAAATTTCTAGGAAATCTATTAGGGATGCTTCTGGTGATTCCTTAAAAATCAATAAGATGAATATATACAATGCACTTATTAAGGGGAAGAATGTGTACTATATCAATAGAAAGTAAGAGTAGCTTTTGGACCTCTCTAACTTAAGTTCGGAAGTTGTTTAGGAAAAATTATAATTTGTATAATTAAAGAAAATAATATGATTTCTTTGGAGGATTGGAATTCCTACCTTAAAAATATTTATGAATACACTAACTACATGGAAAACATTCTAATGGTCCTATAGATGATGAAGCATTTTCTCTTGAAGACATAGAATATAAGGTTAAGCATATAAAAAATGGGAAAGCTAGGGACGTTAAAGGATACCAAGCTAAAATTTTTAAAATCAAAGAGCCTATGCTCACCCCTTACAACATAAGCTCTTCAAATTAGCAATGAAACAAGACTTTCCTAAACCCTCGATGAAAAGTATCATTGTATCTATTTTAGAAGTAGAGATAAATGATTCCCTCTAATTATATGACCTTTATTATTAGACCCATTTTCTCCAAGTGTTACAGAATTATTTTGAAAAAGCAAATTAGCTTAGGCTTACAAATCCATGGAAATTTAGCTAAAGGCCTAACTATGTTTAAGGGATATCATCCAAATATCAATGTACTTATTAATATTAGGATAGTTGTGGAGGCATTAGGGGAAATTTGAGGTCTGAAATGGACCTCCTAAGGAAAATAATAAAAGAAAAGTTATGATTTTTTAAAGAAAAATAAAGGAAACTACTTTTTGTATTGTATTTTTAGCTTATCCCCTTACAGGTTTACTCAAATTTCAAGTGTAGACACCCGTTGGATGCAAAATTAAATTTGAAATCCATCGAGTACCCACTATGCATACTTCTTAGTAGACCCACATAAAAAAAATGAAAAAACATGAAATAAACATGTTCAATAGTCCTTGTTCAGGTATTTTCAATTTTTTTATGTGGGTTTACTCATAAGTATGTAGTGTGGGTACTCGTTGGATGTAGAATATAATTCTTCACCCAATGAGTGTCTTTAATTAACATTTGAAGAAACGTATAAGGATATAAGCCAAAAATATAATTAAAAAAAATGTAGTATTTCTCTTTTCCCTCGAAAATATTTAACCTTGGGGATGACATCATCTTCTTAAACCTTATTGGTTCTTTTAAATTTAATTTTGTTAGTACATTTTTTGTTTTGAGGCTTAGTGTAATGATCTCCTTATTGTTTCATTAACATTAGAAAATATTTTGACATGATACCTAGTACAAATATTTGGAATAGGTTCAAAGAGATATAGGTTCATTCTGATTTTAAAACCCACGGAAGAGGTAGCAACATTAACTACCATCTCGGAAATAGATGTCTCCTTTGAGTTCACTTGATTCTCCAATTCCATGTTATTGTTTCTCCTTTCTGAATTATTACTTGTCAACAAATTAGTATTAGGAGATTTCTTTGATTTTACTTCACTATATGGAGTATTTAAATTTCCTTTACCCCTACCCTTTTTACGTTTTCCCCTACTCATGCAATACCAATATCATCTAAATCCAGTGACAAAGGAAAACACACAAAATTGAATGGATAGGTTCTTACCTCTCGTCTTATAGTTCCTGCAACTCTGTGTTTTAGGATGCTAAGATACTATAGGCAAGGAGACCTATTCACACATCAAACCAATCAAGACCTAATTCCTTGACACCTCCCCATCAATGGCGACAGAGATGATGGGAAATTTAACTGCTTAAATTATCAATTGGGGATCGTAAGTTGACAAGGTGTTGACAAAGTATATGCAGAAGTAGACTCAACTAGTTAATAATCAATTAAAGGTTACAACATTTTATGACTAATATATCCTTACTAAACCTAGATTCAACACTTGCACGTCATATAAACAGAATTAAAGATTAAGTTTAAGGAATTATCCCATGCATTAGCATCATAGAGACATCTAGCAAGTTCAGTAATTTATGCAGCTAGCCTACAAACACATAAAATCACGCTATGCTAAAAATGGAAACAATCCAAACATTTGAGGAATATCATCCTAAGTCTAGGGGTTGCTCACGGCTATGATGGATCCCTGTGTCGTTATTCCTCCACACGAGGCCCTCACTCCACACAAAGAAAGTAATCCAATTTGCAGAAATGTAAATTCTTCAAGAAATAACATAAGTCTACATGATTATGTTGAAATGAATTCAAATTGCTATATGAACTTACAATAGTATAAATAAACCTACACTATACATTTATCACACGTCTATGAAACTACAAGCACATCGTAGATAAGGGGGCCCTGCATGACTGGGATCACTCCAGTCGAAAATAAACTTTAAAGAGTAATAGAAACCAGCGACTGTGTTTTAATATAAGTCATCAAAAAGCTTACAGATTCAAGAAAGATGCAACTAACCACAACAAAAGATCAGACTAACATTACAACTAACCTATTTATCTATTTACAGAGGTTTATAAATTTTAATACAACCCAACTCATGCCAAGAAACATGAATTTGACATTATAAATTTTTGGTCATTCATTACAAAAATACAACATAGGACACAACCATTTGGTCCACAAAACATATCCTAAATGGTAAAAATCACCTTGGATGAACTGATCGTGGGCGTGGATCCATGTTGGACTTTGGTTGTTTGATTATTCTAGCTTCTGATAACTTCTTTTATGGCCTCTTCTAGCAATTCTAACTTGATGCACCCAACCGATGCATTCCAATAAGTAGCAACTAGTCTTACTGTAATTTATGCAAAAGAGTTGTAGTGTCAAAAGTGATTATGTAGAGAAAATACACTAAAATACAAACCAAATAAATGAATAAATGTGAAAAATAATGAATAATCACCTTAGTACTCATGACTTGCTAAAAGAATGATATTGATAGGAATAATAACAAGTTATAGGGAAATGAAAGACGAAACAAAGGAAAATGTGTCACAAAAGGTGTTTAAGAGGTACTCTGGATGGATCGAAGTTGAGACTCATCAACTTGTGTATCAAATTTGTTGATGGTATTGTAGAGAGGTTTATGTTGCAGAGATAGGTTGGGGCCTTCAAAGTGGCAAGTGGTGTCTTGCTGAGGGAGCAATCACTTCCTTTAGGTGGTGGCCTAGGAAAATATTGGAGGTAGGGGCATGTAGCAGATTAGGGCTTACATTGTTGAGGAAGTGGTGGCTTCGATCATGCAGTATCCTGGAGCAAGTGGTTGCTTGTGTAAATCACAATTCAGGGCTTACAAACTTGTGGCAACTAGTGGATGATGATGTAATGAATATTTTGCATATTAAGAAGAAGAGAAGCAAAGCGCACAATGGTTTTTCTCTCATAAGGGTTTCCACCTAACATCTAGTGTTCTCATGTGATTGATGATGTTTACTTGATGTGTTAGTTGTTCCTCTCTTGTTTTATATGTTCTATGTAATTCATGGTTTATCTTATATTTATATTTGTTACTTGTATCTTGTGCTACTCATTGATGATTCAGTTAATTAGTGTAAAGTAAAGGTAAAAAGCGCTAAAGATGATCCATTCTTCACAACATTGTTTCACCTCCCCCCCTCTTAGTATTGTCAAGCTCCCAACAATTGGTTTTAGAGTTTGTGTCTTCAAGTTCAACTTGACCGTTTGAAGGAAATTGTGGTGATTTTTTTGTAGAAAAAAAAGTGAATGGATCATCAAGGAGAGTGTCTGCTCATTGCCGCAAACTAATAGTTATGGAGTGAAAAGGTTAATTCTAAATTGATAACTTATGGATGTAATGTGTGGAAGTTAGTGTGCGAAGGATGTGGAAAATATCCTCTCTCAACAAAAGTGTAGCTACAGAATGCCCAAGCAAAATGTGTGATATATGACAATATTCACAATGAAGATCTAGATAAGATAGTGGATTTGACATTTGCTAAAGACATATGGGACATATTGTAGGTGTTGTATGGAGGAGACAACAAAAGTAAAAATAATGGAGAGATCGAGAAGAAGAATGGCTCTTAGAATAAAGAGTCGCAACCTAATGAGATTCATCCCCCTAGTGTGACTTCACTTCATTATCAATAAGAGAAATAAGAAAATCAAGAACCAGGTGTATCGCAACAAGGTAGATATGAAGGTATGAATAATGATGAGATATTTCTTAGTCATGTTTTAGATGGATCAATTGTTAGCCATGTTGAGTTGAATAGTCAAGATGAGGATGATATAATTGTTCTTAAAGCTAAAATTGATTAAGCCATTGTTGTAATAAAAAAACTCTATGTTGAAGTAGAAAGGCTGACAATTGTGAGTATAGATAAAGAAAATTTATTGTATCTCTTTGATGTCAATCAAGTTTAGACCCAGTTAGAAGAATCGAAGATATGAGGGGCATTTTGCTAAAAGAGAGTGAGGGCCAAGTTGAAAAGCTTGAGGCTAAAGTTGTATCAGTGAGGAAATAACTAGATTAGAAGGAGACCCAGGTGAAGCAGGAGAAGAAAACCAAGGTCTTAGACAACCTCCTTAACAATAAAAGATCTCCCTTTACCATATCTAGTATCGGCTTTCAGAAGGGGGAATCTAGCTCATAGGCACATGCAAACAACAATGTGAAGCCTAAGAAGCCTATAACAAATAACGACACCAAGATGAGCAACAAAGAAATAAAGAAGTAGCATATCCAATAGACAAGAAGTGTACCAAGAGGATCACTTATCACAAGAAGACCATTTTCTCCAAGAGAAGAGTGTGGCAGATATCAAAGGAGGAATCATGACCCCCTTGCTCCTATGATGGAGGAGGCCGAGTGTTACATTTTTCAAGACTATGGGCATGTTGCAGCTAGTTGTAGGAGCATATTGTTCACATCTTACTAGCAGAATATGCAGTAGTTTGGGGATAAAGAATATAAACAACCATCATTTATACTAGTCCATTTCATGGTCATTGTTTCTCATGTAACCCATTTTTCCACAAGGCAGTTGATTACATATATCATACACATAGTAGAAGCATGATAAATGCGAAGCAAATAACTAGCATGGTTAGCAGACTATTTGGCCCTCTTTCCAACTATATCGGTCATGTGAGGTGTTATACTTGTGACACTTTGATCACATGGCTAGAGACTGCAAGATATTCAGTTCCTCAAGGAAAATCAGGAAAAAGGAGTAGCTCATCCAAATTAGGCCCAACAGAAAACCAGAGGAGAATGCACATATCAGAAAAACCTACCAAAGTTTGGAAGAAGGAGTAGCAAGAAGTGAAGAAGCAGAATCTAGCCCCCACTACAGTTCATTGATTTCAGATTTATTCACAAAATATTGTAGAAGAACAGTGTGAGGCCTACATGGTCTCAGGGGGAGCATATGGAAACAAGTTGGTGGCATGAAGAAGGCATGAAGATGATTTGTAGTAGGATCATAGTGTGATCGAGAGCCTACAAAGAAAAATCAGGTATGTAGGGTCAATATTGAAATGGGAAGGTACATGAGCTCAAGGGAGTTCTGTATACAATTAGGGTTTCAAGGGTTGAATGTTATCTCATGTTGAATTCACTCATTTTTTATGTATAGCAACAATTATGTGTTGTAATCACGAGTTTAAAGTTGTTAAACCAACCATGTATGATAATGTATCTCATTTGGTCTTGTTGTTGAGTATCCATTGTCTAGATATGCATTGGAGAGATTCATTTGTCTTAAGCATGGAAAGAAGTGAGTCACTTTGTTTCAACCATGTATGCACCTTTGAGTGCAAGATCTAGCCTGGTATGTAGTTGCTTATCATTTGGTTCAACCATATATAGGAGAGAGAATCATAAGATTTGGTGTAGCCGCTTGCATGTGCTAAGGAGGCATGGGCTCAAGATGACATGTGGAGCAACAACAAATCCTTTTGTACAACATCTATGAAGAATCAATTGTAGCCCTAATACATGTTTAGGGGGAGCATTTTTAGAGGAAGGTCGTGGTCTTGGCATAGTTGACCTAATGTCCTAATGTTATCAATGTCTCCAAGTATGAGTAGCATATTTTTTTTGGTTTATAATGTGTATTGATGTGTTGAAGTTGGTTATTCTTCATCATAAAACAATTAGTATCAGCATTATTCATTGGTGTCAACATGGTGATTCAACAAGATTTGTTCACCCTTTTCCATTGATGTCAAAGGGGGAGAGTGAGTCCAACAACCAATAGAGAATAAGGCAGCAGTGAAAGGAGACTAGTTTGGCGTTGTGGTTGTAGTTTGTCATCAATGCCAAAGGGGGAGATTTTTGGAAACATCATGTTGCCATTAATGTCAACCATGGAGTTAGCTAGTTTTGCATTGATGGCAACAGGCTAGATGAGCTTGTGAATGATAATCTGATGCATGGAAATAGTGTTACAGGTGGTTAGCATGTTGATTGTAGGTGTATTGATGTTCTGGTGAAGATGAGTTTCATATTTGGGTGGAGAAAGAAGAAAAAAATTAATGATTTATAATATCTACTCTTGCTTGCTTCTTCATCCCCACAACACTTGCATAAACTACAAAAACTTTCCTTTATGCGGCCACAAAAATTTACTTTGGCTTGCCTTTGTATCGTTGTACACTTCCTATAGGTGAAAATTTGTGATCCTGTGTATACACACAAAAGAAACCATGGGATTTTACCAGTGTATTCTCCCAAGGAACCAATGCAATCAAAGTCTATTGATTTGGTATACAATGTATGGTTGATTTGGTTATAATAAAGGCTTTGATTTAGTCTCAGTCGAGGAACAATAATGAATTGAAATGAATGCATCCTTGATCTAGTCGACTAGGTAATTAATTTAAATAGAGTGATCGTGGATCTCCTTCAAGTTAGATAATGTTCGATTAAGAGTTGTTATGTTTTGTCATTGGATGTTGTGGGGATGGTGTATAGTTGTGCATATGATAGTGGAGTGATTTGAAACTCGAAGTATGTAATTTTTTGTATGAGTGATGACCTATTTGCGTAATGGAAGAAGATTTGAAGTGTTGTGCATTGGTAATTAATAGAGTTATGTGTGTGTGTGTGTGCCTCCCAATGTGAGACTTAGTGCACACTTGATCTAAATTATATGCATGAGGTTGTTGTGCGCATTACAGAACTAAAGAAAATGCATTTAGACTAATTATTGTGTCATGGACTGTTATGAAACCAACTCACAAAAAGATAGAAAAGAGATATGAACACCTTAGAAATAAGCCTCTTCGAGGGGGCAACTTCCTTTACAATACACAAATGAACAATTCTTAGATGATACAAATGAAAAGACCTCCTTTCTATATATAGGAGTCTAAGGAGTCATAATATAATCAGAGCCGACATAACAATAATAATGTAAGGGCAAATAATAACAATAGTGGGCTCATGGGGCACAATAGAAAATATGGGGACCAATGGTAAACAATAATAAGGGTAACTAATAACAATAAGGGGTTACACTAGTAGTATACGGGCTAACATCCCTTCCTCTTCAAAAGTGTTGTCTCAACGCTTGAGAGTTACTTGATGCTCCTTAGAATATTTTTTCCTCTCATGTGAATCTTCAGCGGGTAGTTCTTCTACTGTGAGATACTCTGAAATTGATCGATTTCATAGCTGTCGGTTCTTATTTCTGTAACTGCTCCAGGTTCCACTATGATTTTTCCTTCTCTTCAAGTTCTGGCAATAGTGTTTGAATTGGGATCTTCTGCAACTTTTGAATGAGTGGCCACACCTTCATCCCTTTTCCATTCATCCCTTGCTTCGTTTATCCAATCTGGTTGGATAATAGAAATAGCACAAACGCTTCCACATCCTCATCCTTTCTTGAGAGTGCATCTGCAACAAAATTTTGCTTCCCTTTTCTATATATGATGTCAAACTCATAACCCAATATATTTGTGACCCATTTTTTTTGTTCTTCTCTAGATAATATTTTTTCTAAAAAGTATTTAAGACTATCATGATCCATTTTTACCTTGAAGTGTCTTCCCATTCGGTAAGGTCGCCATTTCTTAAGTGCATGTAGTATTTCCAACATTTCCTTCTCATAAATAGATTGCTTGAGATGTAGCAGTAAAAATACCCAATCACCTACATCAAAACATTTTCCACTACGATGTTGATCTACCTGTTATTTCATTCGATTTTGCACGCGTTATCCTTTAAAAGTTGGAGAACTTGTTGTTGATGCTCGATGTGATCTTTCACTGCTTGAACATTTTTCTTCTTGATATGTCCTTCTATCTTGAGAGTTTGAGGAGTGATAATATATTCCAATGCTTGACAAGATATGGTCAAATTCATTTTTTGATGCTCAATGTGATCTTTCACTTCTTGAACATTTTTCTTCTTGATATGTCCTTCTATCTTGATAGTTTGAGGAGTAGTAACTTCGGCTAATGCATTGCAAGATATGGTTGGATTCATTTCTTCTTTCGTTATGTGATCTTTCACTTCTTGAACCTTTTTCTTCTGTATATGTCCTTTTATCTTGAGAGTTTGAGTGGTAATTCTCGCCAATGCTTTACAAGATATGGTCGGATTCATTTCTTCTTTCTCTGGTGTTGGGTCCTGGCATATATCCTCTTCTTTTGACATTTCTTGATCGTTTTCTTCCTCCTCTTCATACTTTATGTAAAATAATTTCTTCTCATCACATTTATGACCTTTAGTGCATTTTCTTCTCTTTTTTCTACTAATCGTTGTGGTGTAATCCTTGTAGGTTGTGGAAGGCTAGGAGAAGAAACACTTCCATAATTGTAGTCATTAGTAGTGGGATTCCTTGTTTTCATAATTTCACTTTCAATTTTTCTTGCCATCTCGAATGCCTCCTCCAATGAATCAGGTTCCCAAAAACGGACCTCATATTGAACATTATCCTTTAAAGTCCCTATGAAGACATCAATCCTTTGCTTCTCTGGAATATAATTTATCCTTCTATTCAATTTTTGAAAGTCTTCAATGTGCTCTTCCATTGAACCCTTTTGTTTGAGATTTATCAATTGGCTAAAGAAGGAGTTTCCCTTTGTATCTCCACAATGTGCTATCATTTCCTCCGTGAAAATTGACCAAATGACAAGTGGTTTACGAGAACAAAGCCCTTTATACCATAATAATTGATTCGGTTCTAAATAATTAGATGCAATACATACCTTTTGTAACAGTGGTACACCATGTAGATCAAAATATTTCTCCATTTGTAGTATCCAAATTACTAGATCCTTGCCATCAAACTTCCTCATCTCGCTTTTTCTTGATTTTAGGAGCTTGATCTTGAAATGACTGTAACTCTGTAATTTCGGATCTTCCAGTTTTGAAATCGTGACCTGCAATATCCCTTTGCGACCTCTTTCCAATCCCACCATTCTGATCCAAATTGGATTCCCCAAGGAAGAGTTATGCCAAATCTCCCACAGTGACCTGATTATAGACCTTTTTAGAAGAGCGAACTTGTATGAAGTGCCACGTGTCACTATTTTGACCTTCGAGTCTAAGAAATATACACAGGAAACTATAGTCCGTCCTTGTTCTGTAACTTCTTAGAAATTTCAATCTGATGCTTGGAGAGAAAGTTATGACAATTTTCCCAAGGTGGCCTATTTGGAATGTAATTCGGGGGTCTGCAAAAACCCTAAATTCCTCAGACTATATCTCTGAAAATATAGTGAGACAAGATCTGAAAGTTGGAGCGAAGGTTCAGACCGATTTCTCCTCAAATGAGTTTTTTTCCTTAGCTTCTAAAACGTCTAAGTGAAAGCGTTATAGCGAAAATTCCACGATGACCTGTTTTAGCTTAAATTCTGGAGCTTGCAAAAACCCTAACTTCCTCAGATCATATTTCCGATAATATAGTGAAACAAGCTTTGAAATTCAGACCCGAGATTCAGCGCAAATGTTAAGGAGACAAAAACCACTGCACATTAGTGTAAGGATCCTAGTAAGCATTGCAACCACACAATATTGATGGTCATATTGAGGAGAAGTGTTAGAAATTGTATATAGAGATGAACCTAAAGAACCAAAAGTAGAATGGGAAGAAAAATAATCTTATCACCATAGATTTGAGTAATCAGGTGGAAAGTAGCTCTAATATGGATAATAAGTTTTTTTTCACTTTAGTGCAAAAGTAGGTGAACCTAAGTAGCCTTCATCATCAAGAAGAGAAGGAGATGACCAACCTCTTCAACATTACGATACAAGTCAAGAAGACCAAGATCAATGCCCTGTCCAACTTAGGTTCGTATGCTAATCCCAGAGCTGTAAATCTAATCAACAAACTTGGATTGGAGGTTCAATATCATCCTATCCCATGTCCATTAGGATGGGTAAATAACAATGCATAAATTCATGTAAAAAAATAGTGTAGACTAAAACCTACTATTAGTTTTGATTTTATTGACAAAGTAGAATTTGATATATTACCACTTGGTGTAACTGGAGTCATGTTTGGGAATCCCTACATGTATATGCAAAATGAAATATTCAAGTGGAGATCCAACGGTAATGCCTTATCAAGGATGGAAAATCATTTATCAGCAACGCACACAAAGGAAAGTGCAAGATGTCACTTGTAAATGCCAACCAAGCAAAGAAATTAATTAGTTCTAGTAAGAAATATGTTTTAATATTTTAAAGATAAAATCAATCTAGTGAGGAGTCAGTAATGGAAAAGGTATCCCTGGATGGGTATACTAAATAATAGAGACAACAACATGAAGGGTTGTTATAAGCACGCAGGGGAGTGTTCTAGAAATCTAAAGGGATACCACGAAGGAAGGAAGTCGAGCACAAAATCCAATTTTTTCCAAGGCTTGTCATTGCCAAACAAAGGCTTATTCAAATAGTTTGTTCTAGAAGAACACAAAGAAAATAATTTATTGCAATAGTTGTCGAAGTAGGATGTAATTTAACCAAGTACCTCACGTTGTGGATCACCCATCACAATCATGAAAAAGAAGGATGGGAATTGACAAGTGGGTGTTGATTACAAAGTGCTAAACAAGATTATATTCAAGTACATGTACCCCTTACCAAGGATTCATGATTTGTTAGATGAGTTGCACCAAGAGAAATACTTCATCAAGATGAATTTAAAATAAGGGTATCACTAATTTTGAGTCAATAAGAAGACACCTAGAATATTTCCTTCAAAAGAAGACAAGGTTTGTATGATTCCTTAGTCATATCATTTGATCTATGCAATGCACCAACTACATTCATGAGAATAACGAATGATGTACTGCATCATTATCTAAATTCATTTATTATTGTTTATTTAAATGATGTATTGCTTTACACTGCTACATGGGAGGAGCACATCTCACACTTGATGTAGGTGGTAGAGACTTTGAAGAAGAAACAATTACTAGTATATGTCATGAAATTTGAGTTTGCATAGTAGTCTTTGGTGTATCTATGCTATGTGATTAGTGAAGGGGAGTCAAGATAGATATTGCCAATATGGAGGCCATCATGAAGTGTTTGATGCCTACGAATGTCTTTAAATTTAGGAGTTTCATTGGAGTAGCACAATACTTGAGGAATTTCATAGATTCATTTTCATCGGTATTTGCACTATTCCATTCCATAATAGAGTTTCCAATGGTGGAAGGGTCAATAGAATGCATTTGAAGAGTTGAAAAATAAAATTAACCAATCATGAGCTCTCGCATTACCAAACTTGCAACATCCCTTCAAAGTGGAGATAGATGTGAGTGGGTATGCCATGGAGAAGTCTTGATGCAGGGAGGAAAGAATTTATTATGCCATTCCAAAGTATTTCATGAGGTAGTCCTAATTATCCAACCTACCACAAAGAGCTCAATGATTTGGTACAAGCTTCCAAAAAGTAGAAAGATTACCTAATAGGGAGGGATACTATCATCCACACAAACTATTAGCCGTTATAGTGCCTCCAAGCCTAGAGAAAGCTATAGTAAACCAAACACTACAAGTAGATTATGCTCTTACAGCAATTTCATTTAGTCATCAAGTAAAAGAAGGGAAACATAAACAAGTTAGCTAACATACTTTTAAGGCCACCCACATCAAAAATCATAGTTTTGAGAACCGTAAGTTACTGATGGTGTTGAATCTATTTCCACTATCAAAAATGATTTAAACACATCTATAATTAATTTTTTTGGAAAAATAAAATAACCAAATTCTATACTCGATAAAATTATAAATTATAGCTATAATAGACCATACCTTTAAAAAGCCTAAAAGATATTGAAAGGGAAATGAATTTAATTTTGGAAGAAGTTTGATTGATAGGCACCATGTGGTGGGTAACATAGAATTGATCACATCGTGGTGCACCATCGCGTAATTTGAAAAGAAAAGTATATTAAAATATATCACGTCGGCCGCAAGGTATTGAGAAGATGTGAAGTCTGAAGCCTTTTAATTCCATTCCCTCCCTCCCTCCTCATTGTCAATCATTTTCCAATTAACAACATCGCCATCTCATCCTTCATCTCCCAATTTTATTGTAAGGTTTCAACTACGTTATTGATTATTAATCGGAACATATCCATAGAATATGGATAGAGAGGATTATAATTATTTTTAAATTTAATGGTTGAAAGTGCATACACATTTTTCTTCATTGCATTGACGTGAAATTAAATTAATATATATTCATCTTGACTAAGTATAGAGTTTTACTTTATGAGGTATCAAAACTTTAGGGATAAAGACCAATAATATACTTAGCTTATGAATAAACTATAATTTCACTTGTGATTTAAACACACTTTTCTATCCTTCAATGTTGGATATTTCTATTATGTAAGTGTGGCTTTCAATGTGGATATGTATAATAGTGGGTGAGATTAGGTAGAAATATTTTTTTAATATAAAGTTAATTAATTTATGATATTATTTTGTTTAAAGTAATAAAATATTTAGTTTAAGTTTTATTTTATTTTTCTAATGAATATTTTGTAAGGAAATTAAAAGGATGGTTTTTTATATTGGTTAATTATGTTAAATGTGTTTTTTTAAATGCGTAAACATTGTTCACTTCGATGAATCAACCATTTTAAATTTCGTTTTTTTCTATGTAATAGTATTTTATTACATGGTAGGTTTTGGTTGATGCTTTTTCTCATCCAACTTCCTTGACGCACATGATACCTAGTTGGAAAGATCTCTCCAAGGACTATGATAGAAAAGGTGATTTTATATAAAAACTGTTGGCGGTAGATTGCAAAAAAACGTCGTTTAGGGCCTCCAAATGGCTCAGGAGGTTTAGGACCGAAAAACTGCTAAAAATAGTAAACTGTGCTACAATTAAGGAAACTGAAAAACTAAAAGAAACAATGGTGGGGGTCCAAGTAGAATTGGCGGGTGGCCACCAATATCCACTTGGATCATTCCTCCCCCCTTAGGAAGCAATGGTCCCCATTGCATTGAGTTCCTCCATGAGATGAGGAAACTTCTGTTGAACTTGGTCCCTAGTGAGCCACTTGCCTTGGTGAAGGAGTTGACCTGCTTTGACAACTCGATACAGTTGGATCTTCTATTGGGGAGTGTGCTTGATTTACGTGTCCATGATCTGATCAGTTGCAGCTTGTTCCATGCAATCTCGATTGAAATCTGTTGGTGTGAGTTGTTCTGCAATGTCGGATGTGTCTAGTAATGGTGGAAAGTATGGCCGAAGGCGGTCCACATTGAACACTTGGTGCAGGACAAGGAATGGGGGAATGCTGAGCTCAAATTCATTGTCTCCCATAGCCTTGGTAATGGTGTAAGGACCATATCAGAGTGGTATAAGTTTCTGATAGGCTCTGGTAAGGCATTCCTTTTGCAAATGTAACTAGACTTTGTCGCCCACCTAAAACTTGTGTGGCACCCGATGTTGATCATGTCATTGCTTGTACTTGGCATTTGATTTCTTCAGAATGTCATGGACCTGTTGGTGGCTATGTTGGATGTGCTCAATGAAGTTGTTTCCCTTATCTGTTTCAGACTGGACATGAGTCGAATCTACCTGAGTAGCTGCAAATGGCATGGCCATATCAATGGGACATAGTGGCTAGAATCCCAAGCCCACCTAAAAATGGTTGTGGCCAGTCGAGTTGTGGAGAGCCCGGTTATAGTTGTGTTGAACATAGGGAAGGCTCTCATCCCATGTGCGTGGATGCTTTGAGTTGTACATGCGTAGAATGTGTACGATCATCCTGTTGACAACCTTTGTTTGGCCATCAATTTGGGGATGGAAGGTTGTGGACTTAGTGAGTTTAGTGTCTAGCATCGACTAGAGACTGGACCAAAATGTACTGAGGAACCTGTTGTCCCAATCTGAGATGATAGACTATGGGATCCCAAAGTGTACCCACACTCATTCATAGAAGAGTTTAGCAGTGGCTTATACTGTGATATTATTCTTGCAGGCCACCATAATGGCCATCTTCGAGAACCTGTCGACGACCATGAAAACACAGTCACTTCATGCTTAGTAGAAGGAAGGCCCGACATGTAATCCATGGAGATGGATTCCCAAGGTCGACTATGGGTAGGCGGCGGAGTATAGAGGCCTTGCTTCTTGATGGTCGATTTGGCAATGGCGCAAGTAGTGCAGGATTTGATGCACTTCTCGACATATTGTCGAAGATTCAGCCAATAGAAATACTTCTGCAGCACTGCCATCGTTTTCTCGAACCCAAAATGCCCAGTAACCCGACTGTAGTATGCTTCCCAAATCATCTTGGTACACTCGCTTGAAGGAACACAAAGGTGACCCAGGTGGCATAAAAGGGCATCCTGGAGGTGAAAATTTGGAACATGCTAACCCTCCAAGAGTGTCTGGTATGTGTGGCCAAATTCTGGGTCACTTTTGTAGAGAAGTGGCCAATCAGAAGTCTCGTGCCCACAAGTGTTGAGCACGGTGGTTAATGCCATGATCGGTGGTCAACTGAGGCAATATGCAACATTATTGGTGCTGCCCTTCTTATACTTGATATTCAAATGAAACTGTTGTAGGTATGTGGACCACTTCTTAAGGCGATCATTCTGCAACTTTCCTTGCATTTGTATGAACTGCAGGGACCAGTGGTCTCTGTGGATGACCATTTCCTTCCTCAAAATGGAATGCTTCCATTGTCGGCAGGCCTGCACAATGGAATACATTTCTTTGTCATAAGTGGGATACTTCTAGATTGTGTCTGAAAGTGTCTCACTGTGATATGCCACTAGATACCCATGTTGAGTAAGGACTGCTCCAATAACATAGTCAAAGGCATCTGTCTCGATCTCAAATGGTCGTTGCAAGTCTCGTAATGCGAGCACTGGTGTCAATCAGAGGCGATGTTTCAACTCTGTGAATGCCTTTTGTTGAGGTTCATGCCAAAAGAATTTTGTTTTCGCTCCTCCTTTGGTGACTTGACTCAAGGGCCAAGTGATATGATAAAATCCCAACACGAACCTGCAATAGAAATTGGCAAGAACCAGAAAGTTGCGAAGCTTTCTTAGAGCGGTTGGAGATGGCCAATCCCGAATGACTTGGATCTTGGCTGGATCCACATGCACCCCCCATTCATCAATAATGTATCCCAGATACTGAACTTGCGTCATGCCAAAACTGCATTTCTCCAAATTGGCACATAGCTTGTGTTGCTGCAGTGTTTGGAGAACTTATCGGATGTGGTGGAGGTGCTCTTCCAAACTATGGCTAAAGATCAGGATGTCATTCAAGTATACCACTACAAATGAGTTGGCTAATGGCCGCAAGATGTCATCAATCAGCCTCATGAAGGTTACAAGAGCATTCGTCAACCCAAAAGGCATAACCAACCATTCACAAAGGCCCTCCTTGGCTTTGAAAGCAGTCTTCCACACATCGAAGGGTTCGATTGGTACCTAGTGATATCCTAACTTCAGGTTGATCTTGCTGAAATATTTTTCCCCCTTAAGTTGGTCCAGAAGGTCATCAATTCATGGGATCAGGTACTTATTCTGGACAGTGATCTTATTCAATGCCCAATAATCAATACAGAGTCTCCAAGTCCCATTCTTCTTCTGTACCAACACGATCGGGCTCCCACAGGGTGATGAACTAGGTCAGATGTGGCCTTTCTACAACAACTCCTGAATCTGTGTCGTTCTCCAGAACGGAGCGCCAATAGATTGGTTCATTTGGTAGTGACGCACCTAGGGTCAGATCGATGGAGTGCTTGACCTGGCAGTGGAGAGGAACCCTTGTGGGGGAGGCGAAGATGTCTTTGTACTCCTCCACGACCTTGTCCATCTGTAGTTGTCGTGCGAAGGGGCCCTGTCTAGAGGTTGTGGCCACCGTCTTCTTCTTTCCCTGAGGGTGTATCATCAGGGAAAAAAAACTCCCGGTTTTGGAAATGATCTTATTACATTGTTTTGAAGTAGCCAAAGAGATGGTGGTAGGTGGTGCTACCTCCGGTATCCTGTACAACTTATTTCCCAAGTAACATTAACAACACGAAGTCTTTATTCATACATAGCATGTCGCTTCCACAAGTATGGTTGGCCTAATGATACATCACAAACATCAACGGGAAAAATGCCACGTAATACCTCATCCGCAAAGGGCTTGATGTTCTATGGAAGGTGACACTGTTGTCTCACGTGAAGATCCCGTCCTTGGTGAAGCCACCCGATGGTGTATGGTTGGGGATGTGTTGTGGTCAGTAGGCCTAGATGCTTCATGACCTCTACCAAAATGAGGCTCTTTTGGCTACCGCTGTCGACAATGAACTATAGCAGGGAACCCTTTACCCACATCTGGGAGTGGAAAGAGGCACTCCTCCTCCTTTGGATCTTCGAGTTCCTCCTTCTCGATCTTCGTGGTGGCAATGGTGGAGTTGGGCTCCGCATCAATAATCTTCTTCCCTTTGTCATTCCCCTTGTTGGGCTCTGACATGGAGTGAGAACATGCATCTGATTCCAAGGCCTTTAGCTTGGCCACCAGTGATTGCTTGGCCCTGTCTGGAGGTCGTGGCCACCGTCTTCTTCTTTCTCTAAGGGTGTATCATCAGGAAAAAAAACTCCCTATTTTGGAAATGAGCTTACTACATTGTTTTTAAGTAGCCAAAGAGATGGTGGTAGGTGGTGCTACCTCTGGTATCCTGTAAAACTTATTTCCCAAAGTAACATTGACAACACGAGGTCTTCATTCATACACAACATGTCACTTCCACAAGTATGGTTGGCCTAATAATACATCACAAACATCAAGGGGAGAAACGCCATGTAATACCTCATCCGCAAACGACTTGATGTTGTATGGAAGGTGACACTGTTGTCTCACACGAAGATCATGTCCTTGGTGAAGCCACCCGATGGTGTATGGTTGGGGATGTGTTGTGGTTAGTAAGCCTAGTTTCTTCACGACCTCTACCAAAATGAGGTTCTTTTGGCTACCACTGTCGACAATGAACTGTAGCGGGGAACCCTTTACCCACATCTAGGAGTGGAAGAGGTGCTCCTCCTCCTCTAGATCTTTGGGTTCCTCCTTCTAGATCTTTGTGGTGGCAACAGTGGCATTGGGATTTACACCAATAATATTCTTCCCTTTATCATTCCCCTTATTGGGTTCTGACTCGAAGTTGTAACATGCATCTGATTCCAAGGCCTTTAGCTGGTGACCACCAGTGACTACTTGGCCCAACGCTCACTTGTATTGTGAGTGGAGCTCTTATGGAACTCACACCACTTTCCCATGTCCTTCTTTGGCTTTGTGGTGTTGTTCTTTGCTTGTGGCTTTAGCGGGTTGTCCTGAGCCACCCCGCCTTGGCTTCGTCCTTTGTTCTGAATTTTGGGGGCACCTTTCCCTTACTTTGGGTTCATAGATCCAAAGTCTTGCTTCTTCTGTTTAAACTTCTGCCCGATCTTGATAGCGTATCGGTACGTCGTGTCAAGTGAGGAGATGTCTCGAAACTCCATCTCATCCTGGATGTACTTGTGTAGGCAGCCACGACATTTGAGTACCAAATGCTACTTAGTATCCTTGATACCGAACTTTGTGTGAAGGGTATGAAAAATATTCATAAACTTCGGCACGTCTTGATCCCTTCCCTACTACAACATGGTCCGCTTTATGTATTTATCTTCATAGCTTCTGACAGGGTAGTACTGCTCCTTGATGGCATCTCAGAATGAATTCCGAGTGGGTGCGGCTGAAAACAGTGAGGTCATACTTTCATCCTTCTACTCACAGTAGGTTTCCCACCAGTCCTTGACGTGGGGAGAGGCTTTGAGAAGAGCGAAAATAATCTTTTCTAGTCCGAAAAAAATAATGAACAAAAAAATACCCTTTTAGCAGATTTAACCATTTCTCTACAACGTCTGCATCTATCTAACCCTCAAATGTGGGAATGTCAAAGCTAACTTGTACCTTAAATGGTGTGGTGCTTCTGGAGTAGCTGTTGGAAGTAGATGTGTCGCCCTAGGGTAACCACTGAAGGATCTGGGCAAAGTTGTTCATCATCACGTTCCTTTGTCTCTCGAGGGCCTCTTCAAGTAAGACTTTGATACGATCTCCTGCCCCCTCATATTTCTTTTCATCCGCCACGGGAGGCCATCGGGATTTGCGAGGCTGGTCTTGCAAAGGTTCGACCAGTTCAAGCTCTAACTCCTTATATCCCGACCTCGTTGGGGACATGCAAATAAAAACAGAGAAAGAGCAGACCGCTCTGATACCACTAATCTAGATTTAAATAGGAACACAACAAATTACAGATATAACAATCAATACAGAGATGTAATAGAAAAATACTTCATTTCATTAATGTAAAATATTGAAATATGCCTAGCAACATAAATGTAAATAAACTAGCTCGTGAGATGGTAGCTTATCCCTGAGAAGATATGTGGCAGCTACATGCCTCTGAACTACCTTACAATGAGGCTCAAGGGCCTTTTTTATTATTGAACAATAAGAGAAAACCCTAAAAAACCAAAACCCTAACCCGAGGAGATGTAACACCGAGAGTTTATGGGCCCCGTTGGGGTTAGTTGGACAGCTAACTTTCCGAGGTTGTAACTTGGTCATATTATGTCTGTTTGGCTCACATGATACCCCGCTGGAAATATCTCTCTGAGGAATACGCCAGAAAAGATGATTTTATTAAAAAATCGATGGCAATAGATTGCCAAAAAACTGTCATATAGGGCCTCAAAACAGCTCCGGAATTTTAGGACCCAAAAAACTGCTAAAAATAGTAAACTGTGCTACAATTAAGGAAATTGAAAAACTGAAAGAAACAATGGTGGGGGTCCAAGTGGAAATGGTGGGTTTCCACCAATATCCACCTCGATCAATATCATGAATGAAGGTTCAACTTGGTGAAGTAAATTGCTCCATGCAATTCATCCATTAATTCATCAATGACAGGAATGAGAAATTTATCTTTAATAGTGAGCTTGTTGAGCTCCCTATAATATAGACAGATGCACCATGATCCATCCTTCTTGGGCACCAATAATATTGGAGCAGAGAAAGAACTTTGACTAGGTTGAATTATACCAACCTCTAACATTTATTCAACCATACGTTCAATTTCACTCTTTTGGGCATAGGGATATCTATAAGTCCTAATGTTTGGAGGAACACTTCCTGGAATCAAATGAATAACATGATCATGATCATGAATAGGTGGGAGGCCTTTGGGAGTCTCAAATACCTTGGAATGATTTTCCAAGACTTTTTGGAGATCTGGAGAAATAGATGATTTCGACATGGAAACCTCCAACGAAAATAATTGTGCAATTATGCCACATTGTTCTTTCTTTAGAAGCTTTGTCATGTCGTTAGAGCTAATTATCTTTCCCGGTTTCCTTGTGATACCCCTTAATTCAACTTCCTTTCCTTTTGAAAAAGATTTCAAGAAAATTCTTCAAAACTAAAAGTTAACGTACCCAAAATCCATTGGACTCCTAGTACAACATCAACACCACCCATTGGAATGGAAAGCATTGGACTATTCAACACATATTCTCCCATGGATAGCTTGATATTATGGTACTTTCCAAAGCAATTTATGGTTCGTACATTTGCAACCATCACTTGACACTCTAGTGCTAGATATAGGAAGCAATTCAATTCCTTTGCTATCTTACAATGAATAAAATTATGGGTACTGCCCGAATCAATCAACATGATTAGCTTTTTCTTCTTGATATGTCCTTCTATATTGATATTTTGACGAGTGGCTATTTCATCCAATGTAGTACAAGATATAGTCGGATTCATTTCTTCTTTCTCTAGGCTTTGTTCCTGGTGTGTATCCTCTTCTTTTGATGTTTCTTGTTCCTTTTCTTCTTCCTCTTCACAATATATGTAAAATAATTTCTTCTCAGCACACTTATGACCTTTTGTGTATTTTATATCACAACTGTAATAAAGCCCTTTTGCTATTTTTTATTCCAATTTTTGGGGTTTCAACCTTGTAGGTTGTGGAAGGCTAGGGGAAACAACACTTCCATCTTTATAGTTGTGATTGGTGGGCTTCTATGATGCCATAATTTCGCTTTCAAATTTTCTTGCCAACTTGAATGCCTTCTCCAATGAATCAGATTCCCAAAGGCGAACCTCATGTTGGATGTTATCCTTTAATGTCCCTATGAACACATCAATCCTATGCTCCTCTGGAATATCTTTTACCCTTATATTCAACTCTTGGAAGTCCTCAATGTGCTCCACCATTGAACCTTTTTGTTTGAGATTTATCAATTGGCTAAAAAAGGTGTTGCTTTTTGTATCCTCATAATGTTCTATCATTTCTTCCTTAAAAATTGCCCAAGTGACAATTTGTTTACGAGAGAAAATCCATCGATACCATACAAACTGATTGGGTTCCAAATATAAAGTTGCAATACATACCTTTTGTGCGTTTTTCACATTATGGAGATTGAAATATTGCTCCATTTGTAGTATCCATGTTATGGGATCTTTGCCATCAAACTTCCTCATATCGATTTTTGGAACATGGTGGGTCTTCAATCCAACATTAGAGTCTATGAAATCATGACTAACCTTTCTTTTGTTCTCATCATGAGTTTGCTCTACTACCTTTTCGCCATTAGGAAGCATTTCTTGTAGCAACTTTCAAACCTTCCATGTCTTTCTTCAAATATTCAATGTTTACTTCTAAACCATCTTAGCTTCCACGCCATTCATCTTATCTTCCAGGACATTCTTTAAACCATCCATATTAGCTTCCACACCTTTCTTTAAACCATCCATCTTAGCTTTTGTTACATTTGTGAGAGTGAAATTTTTTGCACTTGATCTCATAATTTTGATATATCATGTTGGATGTCTTCATGTTCTTCATGAGTCATGCTAGATATTTCAGGTTTCTTACTAGGTGTTTCCATTTTCTTTCTTCGTGGCATCAATTAATGATAATGTTTCTTCACTATGTCCTTTGAATTCCTTCAAACTAATTTTTCAAACCAAACTTATGGAAAATTTTAAAAAGACTACACACCTTTTTTGGCTTTGTAGAATCTTGATATTGAATCTCTTGTATCTATGGAATTTTAGTTCTCTCAGGTCTGAAATTTCCTCCTGTGGTATCCCTTTGAGTCCTCGTTCTAACCCCATAACTCTGATCAAGAATGGATTCTCCAAGAAAGATTTATTCAAAATATTCCATGATGACTTGATTATAGACTAGTTTAGTAGAGCGAAATTGTATGAAATGCCACGTGTCACTTTTTTAAACCTTCATAACCAAAACTAATGCACATAAAAATACAGTCTGTTATCTTCCTATCCCTTCTTATGAAACTTGAATCTGATGCTCAGAGAGAAAGTTATGAGGCTTTTTCCCAGGTCACCTATTTGAGATATAATTCGGGAGCCTAAAAAAATCTAAATTCCTTGGATCATATCGCCGAAAATATAGTGAGAAAAGATCTAAAATTAATACCCGATGTTCATCAAGATTTTGGCTCAAATGGGTTTTAATTTTAGCTTCTTAAACATCGTAGAAAAAAATGTATAGAAAAAATTCCACGATGACTTGTTTGAAGTAGCCGAACCCTAGAATCTAAAGCTCTGATACCAATTGTTAGGCAACCAACTCACAAAATAGAAGAAAAGATAGAGCAAAGACTTCACAATTAGCCTCTTTGAGGGCTTAACCTCCTTTACATTGCACAAATGAGCAATTCTTGGATGATACAAATGACAAGGCCTCCTTTCTATATATAGGAGTCTAAGGGGTCACAATATAGTCAAAGTCGACATAATAATAATAATGTAAGGGTGAAACAATAACAATAGTGGGCTTTTATGGGGCACAATAATAACAATGTGGGGACAACATGAGAAAAACAATAACAATAAGGGGCTACAATGACAATAATAATAAGGGAATACACTAGTATTATATGGAATAGGGACCTAACAATGACTGTAATCCAAAGACTCTTGTCGTCTTCCTGCACCGTCATAGACAAGAAGGTGAACAAATGTGAGAGCTCTTCTATGAGAAATTCATGCTTTTGGTTTTTTTTTTCGCAGTCATGGTAGGGTTTCTGCCTTCATAGGCTGGATCAGTTTGATTAGGGTGGAGAGAGGGAAGAAAATGCTTGCAGAGCTACTTCAACTGGTATTACTTTGTAGGTCGTGTAGCTATTATAATTACTGTCACTGTTGTCTTGTATATTCAAATCGATGTTAGTTGGGGTTTTGACTTTAACCTTTGTACTGCTTTCATGTTTATGTCATCTATCTTCTTCCTTCTCGGTGCGCCAAATTACTGGTATGAAGTTCCACAAGGTAGCGCTCTCATGGGGTTCACGCAAGTTATCATGGCCTCGGTCAAGAAGCACAACTTACAACTGCCCACTATACTTTACCATTGATCCTTAGACCTCATAAAACTCCTTTTTTTAATCAAGATCTTGAAACTAGAAATAAAGCAAACACTTGTGTCAAAATTCAACGACAGACAAGTAGTCACAAAGAAATAAATTTTAAAGATGCACTTCACCATGTTACCCCATTATCAGAATTTTGGCTCAGCTTTGTCTTTCATTAAGTTACAATATGACAAAATGTGTTAATGAATATGACCTTTATATTGTCAGACAAATTGGGATACATTATATTAAGATATCGAATAATGCAGTCGTACGCAAAACATTAAATTGTTGTCAATAAATAAAATCAACCAAACTAGGAAAATAAATGAAAATGGATGAAAATAATTTCTTAGGAAAGGATAAAATTAGTCACATATATTCGCTGAACACATCATTTGCAGAAAGAATTGGCAAAAAAAATGAATTAGCTTTCATCTTTGAAATGCATTCCAGGGTTCTCAAAATCCACTGCCAAATTTGTCTTATTCCAATATAATATACAATACTTACATAAATGAGAGATTCATAGGTTGTTTCTCACAAATTTCTTCAATCATTTAAAAAATATATGGTATTTAGTAAAAAACAATTGACAATTGAAATGAGATTGATCAATTTGTTCACGCTGAATAAAAAGATAATTATAGAGCATGTTGGTAAGTTGGATTGAATGTACAAACCAAATCAATAGGTGCTTGGCTGCAGTGCTGAGGGGGCATGCCTTCAACTTTGAAGTGCCCATATAGCACAATATTCAACTCTTATTATTTTATGAGAACTACCATTATTTCTCTCTGAATATGACCCTTCAAAATTCACAGAAAAAGGGAGGAAAACTGAAAATAAAAAAATGTCTTCAGATAAAACTTTGTACTTCTCTCTTTTGCCAAATATATTCCAAAGGTGGCCTCTTTTCAGACAATCAAGAAGTTTCCTGACAACACAATCCAATTATGCAAGTTATTTCAAGTGAATGCAGGCTCCAATTGCTATCATCTGCTTTTGGCACTTAAAATTGTTGGAAAGACTGAGCAGAATGGAAATTGGGTTTTTATTGTCTATATTGATATTTGATTGATCTAGGAGTTGCACTGATATCTAACAAATGGTCTTGTTTGAGCTTTAGTTCTTACATTTCTAATATGTTTTTGACAAGCGATTGCTAAATTTATGAGTTAGGAATTTTATTTATAATTTCATGTAGTGGTTGTTTTGAAATTGGAGGAAAATGTAACCTTTTGAGGTATAGATTTTATCATTTTTCTCATATATTTTCTCTTTTGATAATATTTTATTCTTTCTAAAACTATTTTATTTAAGCTTTAGTTTTTTCCATTTATAGCCTAATCTAGGTAGCAAAATGGACAATTTGAGGTAAGGTTTCAATTCCACATATTCATTGTTTGTTTTCTTATAGGAACCTGAAGATAAGAGTTTTTTTTTATCTATAGATTTATCTTTGGTCTCATTTATTTATTAATTTATGTGTTATACTTCTGGGGTTTTATCATTTAATGTCATGCTTCTGTTATATGATCTTATGTAGATGTTTTTTCAAGATAGAAGGTAGTAATTCACATTACTTTCCATGCTCTTCATTTATACTTTGAGCATGGAAATAATATAAATAGATCTCTATTGTAGTAGCATTTAATAATTCCTGAGGGGCTACATTGTAGCCTATAAGATCCTAAAAACACAACTTAAAAATCTAAATCATTGTATACAAATTCAAAACCTAATCCATATACCCTAAAAACACAGCTTAAAAGCATAAACCCTCATAAACTTATTGAAAAGTATGAACCACAATAATGAACTTAGCTCTAGAAAATTCCATGGTAGGGATTCTACTATGCATGTTGTGCTTTTTTCAACCTAATATCATGAGTTAAAAACATTCATGTAGTTGTTTTAATATTGTTCTCTTTTCCTCAAGTGAAATTAAGGCACATATGCCTCAAAATATGGCAATCCAATTATGCCTTGAAATCTATTTTTGAAAAAAATATTGTCTTTTCCCGTTAATTCCTTTTTTTGGTTTTTGGTTTGGGGTGAAATAAACAACATGAATACATATTTTTTTAACCTTTTTTACTAGGTCTTTAGCATTTTAATATGGATACATGAAACTTATTATTATTCTGTTATTAGTCATGGGAAGGATAGTCCCTGCAACCTTTAACAACTGGTCTTAATCTCATGGGTATGTCATAGATTTTTTTTTTTCATTCATGGTTAGGTTAAAATAACATTTTTTTTGAATTTTTCTACCAATAAAATACTTTTAAAATTTAATCAGTTATGCCTTTTAGAATCAATCAAATTTAAGTGTACAAGCTAATAGTAACGTGCAAAATTGAAAAACTTGTATATAATGTTGATATTTTTAATCTCATCTCTTTGTTGTTTATCTTGTGCCATTCCTTAAAATTCAAAAGGGTTTGGGTTCAATTTTTATTTGGTGCATTGATGACAATTGATTGAATCTCGTAAGAACACTAATTTTTATTGTGTTCATGCTCTTACCATTTTAGTCATACAGTCATTGGAAAATTCTCTTAGACCTTTGAATCATGGCACTATAAGAAAGGAAATTGTTGTTGTTTACTTGATTCAGCTAGTGTATAAGTTTAAATTTATTGTTGAATTGAATAGTTTCTACAATACCAAGATTAGAATGAAATGCAACAACTTCTCGTTAGCTTAGGTGAACTACTTTAATAGTTCCTAATCAATGTCAACAATAGCACATGAACTTTTTAGAAGTGGTTGAAATCATAATATGGAGAATGTTGAATTCAAAGTTTAGTATGGCCTCTTAAGCTCTCATAGTTAGCATGCATTTACCACCTTTAGGTACTATGGGTAGCATGTAGTCAAACACACCCAAAACTTCAATTGTTTCCCCTTTGTTTCTATTCTTTGTGTCTTCATATTTCGGTGTTCTGTTACACGTCTTGATGCAATTGCTAGTTGTATCCCTAGTAAATTTGTTATTATATATTAATATATTTTACTCAATGAGATTAAAACTAGGAGATTAGCAATGTAGAAATAACTAAACGAGAAGCAATATTGGTGAAAATTGTTTGACCTAACCCCTTTGGCTTAGTTTAGGCTTTATTGATGGGAAGAACAACATATATTTAATGTAGATAATGATGTTGTCCCACAATAGGGTTTTTTGAATGACATGACACATACCTTAAGTAATGAAACATCATGTATTATATTAAAAGTAATGGTTAAGGTTTTCATTGTAAGGGAAAACTATTGATTTCATACTTGTACAATGTTTGTAACATCTAAGTATCATCATCAACAAAAAAAAAACTAAACTCGGATCAAATGTATAAACATGCAACATTGTTAAAAACAATCAAGATCCATGTTACATAACTTAGAAGTAAAAAGCCCCAAGGGTTAGCTCAGTTGGTCAAAATCAGTGCCTCGCCATTCGGGAGGTCACAAGGTCCATTATGCCTGAAGCCCTTGGGGTTAGGCCTTGCTAGTGGGCTGCAAGGCTAGATTCCCTTCAGGGTCGATCAACCCAGATTTTTCCGTGGACATAGCGACCACCCGTTGACCAAGGTGTTCATGAACCACAGCCAAAAAAAAAAAAAACTTGGAAGTAAAAAGGCTTAAGAATTTGTCTAAATATAAAAACACTTAGAAAACATTCAAATGTCATGAAATTTAATCCATAGGGTGTGAGACTCCAATAGAATCAACAAAAATCCTTTAACAATAAATGAATCTTAAAAACCATGATGGTCATGTACCATACTTTATGGGGGGCTATGCATTAAGCTATTAACCTTGACAAAACATTCATGCAAACTTAAGTTAGCAACATTGAAGTACCTGTATTTCATGTCTAAGAAGGCAATTTCTACCCTAGATTCTTATTCCCAATGTTATGGATTGAACAACCAAATAAGCATGAAAAGGCCAAACTTGAGAATGAAATGCTTGAAAGAGTGAATGGACAATAAGTCTGTATCATTCACTCTTTCAAGCATGTCATTCTCAAGTTTGGCCTTTTTATGCTTATTTGGTTGTTCGATCCATAACATTGGGAATAAGAATCTAGGGTAGAAATTGCCTTCTTAGACATGAAATACAGGTACTTTAATGTTGCTAACTTAAGTTTGCATGAATGTTTTGTCAAGGTTAATAGATTAATGCATAGCCCCCCATAAAGTATCGGATCTATAACAAGAGGCTAGAGACTCCACATGGAGATATGTCAAGGAATATTGTATGAGCAAGCATATGGCTTGTGGAGAGTTCTCCTTCCTTAAGGAGTGAATGTATGGTGTTGCCCTACCTTAAGGGTTTGATTAATAAAGAGAATCATTTCTATCTATTTCAATCTTGTTATTTCTTGGGTTTATTTATATTCTCATATATTTCTGGGTCAGATCTATAAAAAGAGGTATTGGAGCTATAACAAGTGGTATCAGAGCACTTTCTTTTGCAAAAGCGGAGAATTTTTTTATTTTTGCAGGAACTTTATGGGGTGGCGAGTTTGAAAATCAGATCTATATGTTTTATGGCAAAATCTGCAAAATCTAATTGCAGACCTGGATTCTTTGTGAAAAAATAGCTGATTTCAAAAAAAAAATCGTCTAAATCGGAGTCCGGATGAAGAAGATATCGCTAATCTAAAAATCAATGGTGTTGCAGACAATTTTTCGGGGCAGCAAGTTTGCAGCACAGATCTGGACGTATTGGTGCAAGATCTGTAGAAAATAATTGCAGATCTAGATTCTTTGTGAAAAAATACCCGATGTCAAAAAAATAACCAGTCGAATCAGAGTCCGGATAAGGGAGATATCGTTGATTTAATGTCAGCTATTTTTTCAGAATTTTTGGTGACGGCGGGAGAGTTGCAGTGCAGATCTGAAATTCCAATGCCTGGATCAGGATTTCTATCACATGGGCAGATGCATAATGGTTGTTCAATTTCCAAAAACAGGTCATAATAGATATTCTGAGTAATATTGATGGAATTGTGGCCATTTCAAATTTTCGCCAAGTAAGTGAATTTTACTCAAACCCTCTTCATGGAAAATTTTACAGGAAAAGATGATAGCCCTACTATTGAAGAATTCATACAAAAACTAAAGAGCATATATGGGGTATTTTTGAAGTCTATAGTACCAATTGGTTTGAAAGAATAGGCCGCCATATGGTGGAACTCACTTGGCATCAAAGACTTGTCCAAATTTTCGAATGAAGAATTGGAAAAACTCCTTATGAACAAATGGTCTCAGGCTAGAAAACAAGATAAGGGGAAACATGTGGGGTTATTTCCTACTGGTATATCCTTATTACAGGTTCATGGATTGATTCAAAAGGAGAAGATCATTGTTTCTATAAATCTTGGTTGCAAGCATAATTTTATCAATGTTAATTTGGTAAAAGAATTGCAAGTTCCAGCAAAACACATTGAAAACACACAGGTGGATGATGAGGATGTTCAAGTGTATAAGGATTTGAAGATTTCTATGGATAAGTATGTGTTGCATGGTGATTTTTATACTTCAGAGACGGATATTATGGATGTTGTTTTGGGATGTCCATGCATGGAATCGGTGGGTACTATAAATATTAATGTGCAGAAGAAATTCCTGAAGCTTTGGTATAAAAAGAAGAAAAATACATTACAGGATATTTCCATTAATAAACAAGTAGAGTCCAAGGAGGTTGAAGTAGAAGATGTTCCAGGGACTGACATATCAGATGATGAGCCAGTGATGATTGACAATCAAACACAAACATAGGTTGAAGCAGAAAAGGTTACAGGTGTTGATACATCAGATGAGGGCTTAGTGGTTGAAGTAATATTGGAAGATAAGACACCACAGCAGGCACCACAACATAACAGTCAGGCTCCAGTAAGGGGTGAATTAAAGAAAAAGACGACGTGGGTTAAAACTTCAACATATCATCACCCACATCACCCCACAAGACAACAACCAACAAGATGGCAACCAATTAGCCACAAGGACAACAACCCCTGCAGGATAGATAGAGAGGAGCAAAGATCCACCTACTACACATCAACACAGAAGAACTACCACAGTTAATTTCCATCTCAAGCGAGTGAGGCACCAGCGAGATCGAGGGTTCACCTTTCTCTTGGATGGCTAAATGCACGTGCATGGTACCAGTGGACTACTCTTTTGAGTAGATCTTATTATTTGTGTTCTTCTCATGTTTCGGGGACGAAACATGCTAAGGAGGGTGGAATGTTATATACCTAGGGGGATAATATGGGGTACAAAGGGAGGTACCTAAGGTAATAATGGGATGGGCCATAGTAATAAATAAGGTGGTTAACCCATATCATGTAAGGGACCACAAGTAGTTACTAATAATGTAATGGGCCCATGGTATGTATTAGTTCGATGGTATGAGGGAACCATGGTGATTACCCATGGTATTGTATGTATCAGGCCTATATAGAGGCTAGAGACTCCATATGGAGAGATGTCAAGGAATATTGTATGAATAGGCATATGGCTTGTGGAGTGTTCTCCTTCCTTAAGGAGTGAATGTATGATGTTTCCCTACCTTAAGGGTTCTATTAATAAAGAGAATCATTTCTATCTATTTCGATCTTGTTATTTCTTGGGTTTATTTATATTCTCATATATTTTTGGGTCAGATCTATAACAAGAGGTATTGGAGCTATAACAAAGTCTCTTCAAAATAGCACCCTTATAACACCCTCCTCCCACATTTACCCAAGTTAACTAGTATACTGAGGTAAACCTGTGATGAGAGACTACTACAATCTGGTTCAACTCCCCATGTATAGTTAAGGAGAACTAACACAACACAACCAATCTGACCTTCTCCACATGTCACAAAACCTACAGTAGCCAACCAACCCTTATAGGTGATCAATCCCTTAGAAAAATCGACACTTCACTTCCCTCGAACCTCAATCGCTCCCATGACATGGGCATGCATGCAACTAGGGCCCTCTAGTCACTCTCACAACATGGGAATGCAAGCGACTAGGGTCCTTTTTAGCTAGTTCTGAGCTTGCGACCCTGAATTCTGTGCTACTTTCTTAGGGCTAGGACTCAGACCACTACCCATAACTCCATGAACCTTCAGGAATGAAAATTAACATCAAGACAATGATACAAATTCAAATACTTGATTGGACCCCTACTAGCCATGATAGGCATTTTGTTAAACATGTCACAAATATGAAATCTACAGGTCATAACAAAATATCTGAGCATAGGGGTCTCATACTTATTTGAGAATCACTAAGAATCATTGATTCCTTATCACGTTAGCTGAATTATCATCTATTCATTCATATATTCATTTTTCATTCATTTACAAATCAAGACATGATGAAAACCATACATCATTATTGTCATAAAACATACTCATAACCAACATATAAATAAAATAAATAATAATGATACATCAGCCATAAATGCCTCATATGAACTAGTACATTTTCTCATAAAATACCAAGGAAAGTAACTCTTATTAATGAATGAAAAAGTGAATCGGGTATTGGACTTCCACAAACCACCTGGCCATAGATTGGCTGAACTAAATATTTTTTTCAACTAATCACCTCATGCCATATTACAAGCATGAATGTGGGACTCATAACCAAAACTCGACCAAGGCTTGTCGAGGTATTGTTGCGGCTACAACCACCCTCCAAAATTTTGTCTTAGCTTCGTTTTGGAGCCTCCCTACCAACCATCCTCAGAAGCATGTCTTGTACTGTCAAGTACATGAGCTTCAGTGGTTTTCTAGTAGCTTGAAAACCTGTGTTTGATAGCTTTTTGCATTCCCCTCATAGACTGCTTCCCCGGACTTGGTCCAGCTGCTTGCTAGGTAGATCCCTCAAGAAATTACACAATTCTGGAGGAATTGCGCAATCCTCACTGGCAACCCCTGTGCTTAGAAATTGCGTAGTCATGTCAATCAACATTCCCAAGAAAAACTGTGCAATCTGACCCAGTAGGACTGCTCAACCCAAAAATTGCGCAATTATGGGTAGCAAGCAATTGCTCAGCCCAGAAATTGCGTAATCCCTTTGGGAAGCTAGCCCAGCTCCCTCCCAGAAATGCACAATTTTCTCCCTCAGGCAAGAAAGTTGTTGCATGTGCCATCGTGTTGATCGGTTCCACCCGAGACCAAGAAAACTTGACTTGCATGCATGGGCTTCTTTTTCCTGAAATAGCAAAAATCAACATGTAAAAAGCATCCCTAGATTCTAGGGAGCTATTTTTAGCAGTTGGAGGTTATATGCAAAGATCGTTTTAGAAACTTTCCTCCAAGTGTCGCTTTTTCCAAAATTTGTGGCATGCGCGTCATGAGAATCAAACTTATTTATTTGATGCTTTAGAGCTCATTCCTTCACATCGATCTTGGAGCTTTGACATCCCACAACACATCCAGGAGTCTTTGACACATCCAGCTCAACTATTTCCTGGTAAGTCGGCTTAACTTGTCTTTTGCAACATTTTTGTCGCTTTTTGTGTTTTGCCTTGTGTGAGTGTTTTATGCTTGATTTCTGTGAACACTTGTTATCGTTTATATGCATATTAGCTTGCACTAGCACCATTTTAGTTTTCATTAGCATCTCACTGTTGTCACATGCATGACACTATTTTGAACGAACGGTTGTTGATTCGGCGACTCGCTTCACACACATGCATGTTGTACCATTTTCTGAATCTTGCATTCACTGTTTGTATGCAAGATCATTCACTCCTTCTTACACTCAGTATCACCATGCATTCACCTCCACACTTGCTTTCAGTTTCTTGTAGGCTAGTTTGGGCAACCTTGGCTCGGACTCTGCCTCACCAAGACAACATTGTGTGATCCTGAGAGGGAAGGCTCTGCCTTCCTCCTAGAAAATGTGCATTTATGGCAAGTGACAGTCCTCTAGGCTTGCCTTGTGCAATTCTGAGGGGTAGCAACTGCTAGCCCAGAAAAGTGTGCAATGCAGTCCCTGGGCTTGCATCACTTGCTAGTTGAAATTGCACATTGCGTAATCCCAGAACCCAAAAGGTCAGTTTGGAATGCACATTACACAATTCCAGTAGCCAACCAGCCTCCTAACATTCCAGACTACCTTTTGTGCAGTTCTAGTGGCTAGTCTCCTGACCTCCTAGGAAAAATTGTGCAATCCTTGCCAATCAATCCCCAGGGATGTTGCATGTCATTCCTCAAGTTTGCTCTGGTTTTAGCTGATAGATTTATTTCCATGCATGTCACCATGTCTCTAGATCTAGCAGGTGTTCGTCCGCCTCTCAGAAGTTTAGGATCAATGGCCTCCAAGAGAGCAGGATCAAAGGACACAGACGGAAGTGCAACTGGAGCAGAAGTTGAGCGAGTGTCTACAGGTTTGTTGATCTATGAAGACACCAAGCTGATTGTAGATAAGGACATCAAGCTGAAATGGAAAGAGGTCAATGATGCATTTGCAGGCACATTTGGGAATACCTTGAAGACTGCCAAGTCTATGTGAACATTGACAAGTCCTGCTTGTATCGAATTGCATGCATGTATCCAGTGTTCCCATGTGTCGACATGATACATTGGATCATCTCGCACATTGATCCTAAGATGATGACATTGAGCAGTTTCAGTGGGATGGAGATTGCTACCTTCAAGGCACAGGATTATGAATAGATATACCATATTTTGAAGCCAACGATCACCATGGAAACACCCTTTAGCATACCTAGCAGCAATGCCAACTCCAGGGATATCTTGAAGAACTGGGTGAAGGAGCGATCCAAATTCAGGATGACACCCAACCAAGTTTACCAGACGAAGATATTGTGGAAGTCGTATCAATACTTGGTCATTTTTTCATGTTGCTTGTATGGCCAAGACAGCACGGAAACCATCCCGCAAAGTTGGGTGACCACGTTGGATCAACTGGCTAGTGAAGGCAAAACATGCAACTGGTTCGACATGTTATCTCAGAGGCTGAAGGAACAGGTAGCAAGAGCTCGGTAGTCGCCCAAAGGTCAGCAAGCAAAAATCTACATCTCTGCCTACATCTTGGATGCAATTTGTGCCCGTTAGGAGTTCTCGGGCTTGAAGTGGGCATGGACATGGTCGAAGACCTCTGTGAAAAATTATTTTCGACTGTTGTCTGAATGCAGGTTTAGAGGAGTTATCACATAACTGTCCAATCATTTTGTTACCCTAGTGTACAAGATGATATTTGTGCAGGATCCACCTTGCATGTCGAAGGCAACAATGGAGGCATTGATCGACATAGTTGATTGGTATGCCTCACCGTCTGACACCTTCATACAAACGTACAATGTAGAGAATCCTCCGCATGTTTTGTCAAAGTTTTCCTTGGACAAGCTCGTCATTCAAGAAGTATCATACCATATCTCGGTAGGAATGTCAGCTAGACTGCACCAGAAGAGGAAGACACCTTGGCCCGCTCTTCCATTGTGGATCGGGTTATATGTGATACAAAATTTCGAGCACACAGATGTCGAAGCAGAGGAGATCAAGAAATATCCTTTTGACACCCGAAACTACAATCCTTATGACCCGCATTATTTTGTAAAATATCACTACGCAAGAGTATAGTTTCAGTGGATCGACGGGGCATGTAATTAGGCATAGGAGGACCCATGGAGATATTGTCACAGCTTCTCCAGGCCCAATGAATCAGTCAACATCGTTGTGGCATGGCTAGCAAAGCAGCATGAAGCAACAGCCAGGAGAGCACTAACAGCAAAGGTAAACATATCGACGTGTGGGAAAGGCAGGAGGAAGATTGTCGATATTGCAAAGGTAGAACAAAGATGCAAGTTTTGAGAAGACCCACTTGTGCAGAAAGAAGATTTTGAAATAGAGGCAAAGAGGCAACAATACAATAGGAGGAACGCGTAAAGGCAGAGAGAAAAATAGAGAATGGAAGAAACAGAGAAGGAGTTGCATGAGTTGAAGGAGCAACTCTGGAAGGAATAGGAGTTGCACAGACAGGAGAAGTAGGTGCAACAAGAACAGGTACAACAGGGGTTGCAACATGTACAGACAGATGAAACAGCACCCGTACAGGTAGTCGACTCATCTGAACAGTTGGCACCAAGTAGAAAAGGTGAGTAATCGAAGGAGTAGGACTTTGCTTAAGAGATTGAACAAGCACATGAGGAGATGGATACAAACATGGAGCACTAGGAACTAGAGCAAGACATCGACCTCATGCCTTACCACCAAGAGGTCAACCACCGTTTCACTAGATCTAGAAGTGGAGAAAGTCCCAAGCAACCAAGAAGACATTGAAATCCTTAGAGACAATCTGGAGAGAGAGATGCACAACATCTCATTTGATGAGTCCCAACATGGAATTTTGCAATGTCGCAGAGTGTCAACTCCTGATGACAGCACATCTCTTGCGCAATTTGAGGAATGAGTGATCGCGTTTGACGTGTGTAGGCATCTAGCAGCATTGGCCGATGCTACCAGAGCATATGCCAAAGCCACTAGCTTGAGTGTTCACTACTTAATAGCTGAAAACAAGTAAATGGCTAAGGAGTTACAGATGGCCAAGCAAGGAGGAGAACTAGTTACAACATCCACCCGAGCAGAGTTGAATAAGGAAATAGTGGATAAAGTATTGTCCTTTGAGACAGTCATGCGGGCGTTGTATTCCAAGTTTGGTACCGTGCATAAGGCAGTTGTCCATCTCAATGGTTGGCAACAACGATGTTCTAGGAGAGAATATATCTTGTCAAACATGCACGCTGATGTTGATTATATGCAAACATGGACAATGAGATACAAGGGAGCCCCATTACACTTTCCCAAGATGATGAAGCCCATAGCGGTTGAGTTGAAGGCATGCATCCAAAGTCAAATCCGGAACTATGAAGATCTCCCATAGGTCATCGCTAGTATATAGGCTTTCCATGCATGGGTATTCAGGAGTATGGATGTTGTTGTGAATGCACACACAATACCATCTATTGGGACACTCAGGTAATGACAAAGACACAAGTCCAACTGGAGCTTGACTTGTACTTTGATGAGTTCATGCACATAGCCACCAACCCCAGACTTGGTGATTAGTCTATATACCATGCATCGGTATGTCGTTGGTCCAACCACACTCAAGACAATGATGCGCATGTTATCAAACAAGTTGGACAAAGGAGCTCGAGCAGTGTACCCAGATGCTATGGATGCAAGAGTTCGTTTCCAGAAAGATGTCACCATAGACTACACGAACACCATTGCAGACTACCAAGCATGGCATCAGTTCACCACTGTCGATCATCACGAGGATGCTGAAGAGCTAGTCTTCCCATAGTTTTCCGAGTCATATTGATGTCTCGCATGGCTTGCTCAAGCCTATTTTGTCTCACATGGGTACATGTGCAGATTGTATGTGATGTCTTATCAAGTGGAAGTTCAAGTGTCGATAGTTGGACGTAACAGTGATAGAGTAGATGAAAAGTCATGAGGATAGGTGAACAATCACAAAGGGGAATGTCAAGGGCCACCCCACCCTTTGCTATATATAGTCCCTCATAACTCATTGTAAAGGCTTTGGGTTAGCCAAGCTTCTAATAGGAGTATCTTTGAGAGAGCTTGGACAATATTGTAATGGGCCTTAGCTTCTCCACTGTGAAGAGCTAGTATATCTCTTTGGAGGAGCAGGTGGTAGTGACTGTAATGTTCCACTGTCAAAACTAGTGGTTGGTCATGGTTGCATTGTATGACTGGAACTTTCAGTTCTTAATATAACAGAGGTAGCACATTTCATGCATATGTCATATTGTATTTCAGATATCTTGTTTACTCTAAATGATATATGTATATGTTTTCTTACGCATGCATGTGTAGCTATTTTCTGTATATGTATGTGTTGAGTCCCAAACTTACATCTTCCCTATATACCTTTTTAGCCTTTTTCTCTAGTTACCTAAACCTCCAAGCTATCAAATCATTGCATATTAGTCTAAAAAGAGCATATAAATGGTTTCCTAACTATGTCTTGTGACTATTGTTTGATTTAGATTTTTGCTCAATCAACTGCGAAATCTTGTCACTTTCCGTAGCCAGAATCAGTTTCCGCAGCCTTTTTGTTGAAGTCTATGTTACAGGTTTCTACTGGAGAATCCGGCCACATGGGCAAGCTACAAATGATGTGGACATGGAACATGTCCCCTTGGTTCATTTGAATCACTCACAAAAGCCTGTGGTCAAAGCCAGTCAAACAGTGGTCAACACTAGGAGTTTTGCGGTGGCAGGACTCTGTTTTTCATCACGAGGAGGATTGTGTGACAAGATCCTAAATCTCAGGAGGTGTGCGAACACCTGGGGACTGCCCGTGAACCGAACCTAACAAGCCACCCTCCTTGGATTTATTTCTCACGGCTACCATATTGCTAGATTTCCGAATATGGTCATTTACATGTCTGTCTACGAGCACAGATCTTAGGAATTAGTTATGTATTTCCTGCTATAAATAAAGCATCCTCGTATGCGTATAGGCTAGTTTTTACATATATAATTTTGACTGTTTTTACGAGCCATCGTGCCATGACTTAGTCGTTATTTTATGACTGTATTTCAATATATGAGAAGACATTGCTTTTAAGTTCAAATCCATGATTGATTTCTGAAATTGGCCGAGGTTGCAGAGGGCCCCTGTACACCAAGGTTCTGTAGTTACTGTCTAGTTTCATGTTTTATCCATTTAAGCTCTTGATGCCATAGATGTTTACTGTATATATTACATTGCTCATGGTATTCATGTTGTTTGTTGTCCATAGTTTCTTTTATGCTTTCTAATGACTGTCAGCTGATCAGTGTTTTCATTTCAGGTTCTAATAGATAGCCCGGGCAAGTGCACATAGCTTTTTGATGACTAATGACATGATAGAATTATCTTGTTCTTCTGCTGATTTGTTTTCTTAGTTCTAATTCCAGCACTGTTTATTTCTTTTAGTTTTGCTTTGTTCATTTACTTTTCTGCAAGATAGATATTAGACTATTTATGTCATTTTCAGTTACCTCCTATAGCTAGAGCGAGTCGAATGGTGAGGGATTGAGTGTGAATGTATAGTTTAATACTAGTTTATTTACTTTTGCAAGTTAGTGATTAGATTACTCATATCATTTTCGGTTATCTCCTATAGCCAAAGCGAGTCGAATGGTGAGGGATTGAAGGATGAATGTGTAGTTTGATCTTAGTTTTATTTTATGCAATTTAGATATCAGATTACTCAATTTGTTTATGATTACCTCCTATAGCTAGAGCGAGTCGAATGGTGAGGGGTCAGGAATGAGTTGATGTGATATGGTTTAGTTTACTTTGCTTACAGTTTTTGAATTGCTTTGAGTTCAGTTTTTCTTTTTATACAGCAGCAAGGATACTAGGTTCCATAGTCACTAGTTCACTGTTTGGTTTAATTAGAATTTAGGTACATCTTTATTTTCTCTCAGTAATTGATTTCATCATTGGAAGTTTGAAAACCTTTTGAACACTTTGAAGTTTGGAAATTATTTTAAAGGTAACCATTGCCTTGAACACTTTTATCCGTACTTGATTCTTAGAATTACCATCTCACATTAGGAAACCAACAAGAAGATAAATCCAAAAACAAATAAAAAAATCAAAAACAACAAAGAAATAAGAAAACGGTTATCTTGCATATATAGTGCACTTCACTTCAGCAGTTTACGACTCCCGGATTGACAATTTATATAGCAATTTAGGACACACTAAATTGACCAAACAGTATGTATGAATCTTACTGAAATGTGATGTTGGTTTAACCATCACTTTGGATTGTTAGCTTACTTGTCTTCCATGTTGTGATGCATCTTTGCTCGTGTGTTCCCTTCTTAACTTTGTGCCTTCAACTCACCATCTATGTGTTAGAACCACTCATGCACCTTCCTTGACTTGTTGCATATGTCACACCCTTGCTACCAACAGGAAAATCTTACTTGCCTTTGTGCAAAACTGCGGTCGAGGCGATACCATACGACCCACTGCTGGGACTCCTACACCAAACTGTCTGAGGTTTAGTTGGGACTTCTTACTGGGGAGATCCCCTACATGTTGGCGGGTCTAGCACCGTCAACATTTATGGCACTAGAAGGAGGGCCAGATGACAAGCTATGTCCTCTCATCCTTTTTTGAACCTTTGTACATATATCATGGATTCTGTCACCCTTACCCCTCCATGATGTTTTTCGCATGCCGAACCTCTCAACATTACAAAGGAGTTTTTTGATCTCTTGTATAAATTCATGTATGATGGTGAAGGTGAAGTGGCATGGCTTGTCTTCTTATATGACTTCTTTTCCATGCTTGATGAGGAAGATGGATGTTCTCACGAAGAGACCAACCTACTACTTGCATACACACTTCGCGTATCCCCACAACGGTGGTGTTGCAGTATTCCTGCTAGTAGCTTGCACTCACTTGAGCAATTTTGTGATCTCATTGAATCTACTTTCCATCATTTTGATCCAGAACCTATTGACCAAAAATTGTTACAGCAATAGAAGGTCATGCATGAATCGCCTATGGATTTTTGGCAGCGCTTCCATGTTTTTAAATTTGAAGCTCTGAAAAGCTAGATGAAATTTCCATATATTTGGGATAGATTCGAATATTGTCTTAAAAAATCAGTAAATCTCAAGAAGAAGCTTAAGCCTAAGCCTCGCTCAGCATACTTTAGTGATGGAGATGCACAATCATAGGTGGATATAGTCACTGTCACTAGTGATTGTCCATTTTCCCCTCATCAAACAACTCCACTGCTGCAGAGTGATGCGGGAGAACAGGCACACACATCCATTCAACTGTCACATACTCCCAACATCACTTTGCTTAATTTTTTCTCAGATTTGGTTGTGATTCCTTTGAGTTGTCACATGCATTATGTACCTCAACCTCCATCTTTGTACTAGGATGATCCTTCAGATGATATTGTCTTGTGTTCTTCCATTCCAGACTCTACACTTGTTGTGACCAAGGATCATGCCATCGGTGGAGTTGGTGTTGCACAACCAACATGTGTTTTCATTCATGAAGAGTATGACTGGGAGGTTGAGCATCAACACTCGATGAAGGATGACTCCCTTCTATCCGAGCCTCCTCCATTCTTTCCTGACATCTTTGGTGAACCTTCCTTCGATGATTTCGCATGTATATCTCCGTCTATGGATGCACCCATTGTTGATCATTCGTAGGACACACCGAATGTCAGTCCATCATTCGAAAATGGAGAGGATAAATTATTCTTTGAAAATCCACTTGACTTTTCATCTACCTTTTCCAGAAACACAGAGGGTAAATTTGTTCGCTTCTCATCTACCCCTCTGTTTGATTCATTAGATCATGAGGATTTCAATGAAATCATTGATTTTTCTTATCATAGATGTCGTGATCTATTTACTATCGTATTCGATCATGATGATGATTCTATCAGAGTTGATTTTTCGAAGCCACCTGTTTATGATGATCTATTTGTCAATGAAGTCGAAACCCCCTAGACTGTCGAGGCACTTCAGCCTGAGCTAATGGTTATGTCAGGCCCTTGCTATCTTGAGGTTGGTTTCACTTCCGATCAAGAAATTATTGAAACACCAAAGGCCCCTCATCACTCATCTGTATGCATTGAAGATCAATCTCACACATAGATCAGACTCCCTCCACTCGAACTACACGATACCGACGCTCATGCATTGGAGGAATCTTACATAGCAACCATGCATGCACGATGCAGGTTGTCTTTGTTGCTTTCATTTTCTTGCATGTCATAGTCAAGAGTATGTGTAAGCCTAATAGTTGTACGTAGTGTCGCACAACACCGTGATAAGTCCACAGACTACATGTCATGTACTTGCACTCACTTATGTTCTTTGGACACATTGAAGCTTGGAGTGTGTTTGTCTTCATTGTTATATCTCTCATGTTTGTTGGTTTGCATAGATGTATTGTTCGCGAACCATGCCTTCACCAACATGGGTCGACCAATGCACCAGTGGCTGCATTGAAAGTATCACTTCATGTGATCAGGCCCATGCACCGTTAGCTTAGGAGTAGGAGTAGTGTTTTCTTTTTTTTCGTTTGCTTGCATGCTTGTCTGCATACTTTCTTTACATGTTTTTTTTGCTTACTCACTTTCTTTCGCTTTAACTTCTAATTTCAGTTTGCTTTCTGTTTGTTTTCTTGTTTTGTGCTCATAGGTTAGTTTCGCATGAAACCGTTTGTGACCCTTGAAACAAGTTGGTTAAAGTACAAGAGGACTTGTGCAGTTATCAATACTTGGTTATCTGTTGTTTGACCTCTGTATGAAGAACTGGTTATCTTCAGTCCATGATACACCAATGGAAAATACATACTGTTCAAAGTGAACCTTGGTGAAAACACAATGCTTGTGTGCTAACTAGTGTCACCTACTCTAGTCGGTCATTTTTGGGTTAACCCTTGTCAACTCAGTCAAGCAGAGTAAGGTGAGGGGGGAAACCTTAAGAAGCATGTCAGAGGTATATATAAACTACTTCTCTGAAGGAACAACCTCTTCTTATCTCAATAATTCGGGATCCCTCTTCCACCCTTGAAATGAATAAGTGTTATGCACAATTATGAAAATGAAAAATGAAAAAAATGAAAAGTGAAAATTTTTGAAAAATAAAAAATGACTAAGGCGAAAGAAGAGAAAGTCTTCCTGTGCAAAGAGGTGATGCAAGTAACTTCGTCAGGGTACTGACCAGGCTTGCCGGTAGTAGAGCGATGCTTGTGTTCATGCGTGAATCCATCAGGGTACTGTCCAGGCCTGTTGGCAGTGAGCAACACCAAAGATGATATCGTACAAAGTATAATCGTACGATTATACTTCTTGTGTACCAATATACCTCTCATCCCCAATTGAAACAAATGTGTTGAGCTAGCTTGGAATGTGTGTCAATCGACCAAGAGCTTGGCAGATGTTACATTTTATGATCAAGAAAGTGTCGAAACCAAGAAGAACAGAGAATTGAAAAATACTTCCGGAGGTGTCAGACTTGCTTTTCATGAACAAGGTCCATTCAGAGAGATGGATTTTTACCAGTGTGTCGCCAAGTGTTGTAGCAGCTACAACCACCCTCCAAAATTTTTCTTTAGCTTCATTTTGGAGCCTCCCTACCAACCATCCTCAACAGCATGTCTTGCACTGTCAAGTACATTAGCTACAATGGTTTTCTAACAGTATGACGGCCTGTGTTTGATAGCTTGTTGCATTTCCCTCATAGGCTTCTTCCCCAGACTTGGTCTAGCTGCTAGCTGGGTAGCTCCCTCAAGAAATTGTGCAATTCTGGAGGGGAACTAGTCTTCCCTCCAGAAATTGAGCTATCCTGACTGGCAGCCTACTGGGCTCAGAAATTGCGTAGTCCTGTCAGTCAACCTTCCCAGGAAAAGCTATGCAATCTGACCCAATAGGACTGCTCAGCCTAGAAATTGCACAATTCTGGGAAGCAGTCAGTTTCTCAGCCCAGAAATTGTGCAATCCATCTAGGCAACGAGCCCAACTCCCTCCTAGTAATGTGGAATTTTCTCCCCCATGCAAGCAGGTTGTTGCATGTGCCATCGGGTTGACCAGTTCCACCCAGGACCGAGAAAACTTAACTTGCATGCATGGGCTGATTTTTCCTGAAATAGCAAAAAGCAACATGCAAAAGCGCCCCTATATTTTAGGGACCTATTTTTAGTAGTTGGAGGTTACATGCAAAGATTGTTTTAGAAACTTTCCTCCAAGTGTCGCTTTTTCCTAGATTTGCGGCATGCCATTATGAGAATCAAACTTATTTATTTGATGATTCAAAGCTCATTCCTTCAGATCGATCTTGGAGCTGTGACACCCCATAGCACATCCAAGAATATTCAACACATCCAACTCAGTTATTTCCAAGTAAGTCGGCTTGACCTTTCTTTTGCAACATTTCTGTCGCTTTTTGTGTTTTGGCTTATGTGAGTGTTGTCTGCTTGATTTTTGTGAACACATGTTGTCAATTGTATGCATATTAGCTTATACGAGCACCATTTCAGTTTTCATTAGCATCTCACTATTGTCACATGCATGACACTATTTTTCACGAATAGTTGTCGATTCGGCGAATCACTTCACACACATGCATATTGTTTTGTTTTCTGAATCTTGCATTATTTTCATGCATGATCATTCACTCATGCTTACACTCTGTATCGACATGCATTCACCTCCACATTTACTTTTAGTTTTCCGTCGGCGGGTCTAGGCAACCTTGACCGGAACTCTGCCTCACCAAGACAGCATTGCACAATCTTGAGAGGGGAGGCTCTGCATTCCTCCTAGAAAATGCACATTTCTGGCCAGTGACTTTCCTCCAGGCTTGGTTTGCGTAATTCTGAGGAGAAGTGACTACTAGCCTAGAAAATTGCAAAATGCAGTCCTTGGGCCTGCATCACTTGCCAGCTGAAATTATGCATTGCACAATCCCAACAGCCAACAGTCGAATCTAGATTGCGCATTGCATAATTCCAATAGCCAACTAGCCTCATAGTAGTCTGGACTACTTTTTGTGCAGTTCCAGCAGCCAGTCTCCTAGTCTCTTGGGAAAAATTACGCAATCCTTACCAGTCAATCCCCACGTATGTTGCATGTCATTCCTCAAGTTTTATTTGGTTTTAGCTGGCAGATTTCTTGCCATGCATGTCGCCATGTCTCTAGATCCTGCAAGTGTTCATTCGCCTCTCAGCAATTTAGGATCAATGGCCTCTAATAGATTAGGATCAAAGGACACCGACGGAAGTGCAACTAGAGCAATAGTTGAGCAAGTGTCTACAATTTTGCCGATCTATGAAGATACCAAGTTCATTGTAAACAAGGACATCAAGTTGAAATGCTAAGAGGTCATTGATCCATTTGAAGGCACATTTGGGAATACGTCGAAGACCGCCCAGTCTATGTGAACATTCACAAGTCCGGCTTGTGCCGAATTGCATGCAGGTATCCCATGTTCCCATGTGCAAACATGATACACTGGATCGGCTCACACACTGATCCCGAGACGATGGCATTGAGAAGTGTCAGTGGGACGGAGATTGCTGCCTTCAGGGCATAGGATTATGAATATATGTACCATATGTCGAAGATTGTGATTACCATGGAAACACCCTTCAGCATACCCAGTAGCAATGCCAACTCCAGGGATATCTTGAAGAACTAGGTGAAGGAGTTAGCCAAATTCAGGATGACACCCAACAAGGTTTACAAGATGAAGATAATGTGGAAGGTGTATTAATACTTGGTCATTTTCGCATCACTTGTATGGCCAAGAGAGCACAGAAACCTTACCGCAGAGTTGAGTGATCGCTTTGGACCAACTGACTAGTGAACGCAAAACATGCAACTAGTCCGACATGTTGGCTCACAGGCTAAAGGAACATGTAACAAGAGCTTGGTAGCCACCCAAAGGTCAGCAAGAAAAAATTTGCATGTCCCCTACATCTTGGATGCAATCTGTGCTAGTCAGGAGTTCCTGGGCTTGAAGTGGGCATGGACATCAGTGGAGACCTCTATGGACACTTATTGTAAAATGTCATCTGAATGCAACTTCAAAGGAGTTATCACACAGTTGTCCAATCATTTTTTCACCTCGGTGTACAAGATGATATTTGAGCAAGATCCACCTTGCATGTCAAAGGTAGAAATGGAGGCACTGATCAACATAGTTGATTGGTATGCCTCACCGTCCAACACCTTCATACAGATGTACAACACGGAGAAGCCTCCGCATGTTTTGCCAAAGTTTTCCTTAGACAAGCTTGTCATGCAAGAAGTATCATACCACATCTCGGTAAGACTGTTAGCTAGGCTGCACCAGAAGAAGAAGGCACCTTGGCCTACTCTTCCATTGTGGATCGGGTTATACGGGATACAAAATTTCAAGCACGTAGATGTTGAAGCAGAGGAGATCAAGAAATATCCTTTCGATGCCCGAAGCTACAATCCATATGGCCCGCATTGTTTTGTAAAAGATCACTGCGCAAGAGTTCAGTTTCAGTGGATCCAAGGGGTGTGTAATTGGGCATAGGAGGATCCATGGAGATATTGTCATAGCTTCTCTAGGCCCAATGAACCACTCGGCATCGTTGTGGAATGGTTAGCAAAGCAGCATCCAGGAGAGCACCAGTAGCAATAGTAGCAAAGGTAAACATATCGGCATGCGACAAAGGTAAGAGGAAGATTGTCAACAACACGGAGGTAGAACAAAGCTGCAACTTCCGAAAAGACCCACTTGTGTAGAAAGTAGCTTTGGCAATAGAGGCGAAGAGGCAACAATGTGATAGGAGGAACGCGCAAAGGCAGAGAGAAAAGTGGAGAATGGAGGAAATAGAGAAGGAGTTACATGAGTTGGAGAAAATATGGAAGGAACAGGAACTGCACACATAGGAGAAGGAAGCACAGCAAGAACAGGTACATTAGGGGGCACAACATGTACAAACAGATGAAACTACGCCCGTACAGGTAGTCGACTCATCTGAACAACTGGCACGAAGTAGACAAGGTGAGCAATCACAAGAGTAGGACTTTGCTCAAGAGATTGAACAAGCACTTGAGAAGATGGATACGGACATGAAGCAATAACAGTTAGAGAAAGACAACGAACTCATGCCTTACCACCAAGAGGTTGACCCACCAGCGTCACTGGATCTAGAAGTGGAGCAAGTCCCAAACGACCAAGGAGACACTGAAATCCTTGGATACAATCCGAAGGGAGAGCTGCACAACATCCCATTCGATGAGTCCCAACATAGATTTGTGCTGTGCAATTTCACAGTGTCAACTCTAGATGACAACACATTTCCTGCATAGTTTTTGGAACAAGTGATCGTGTCTGACGTGCGCAAGCATGCAGTAGCATTTTCCAATGCTACCATAGCATATGCTGAAGCCACTAGCTTGAGTGTTCGCTTCTTGATAGCTAAGAACAAGCGAATGGCGAAGGAGTTATAAATGGCCAAGCAAGGAGGAGAACTGGTTACAGCATCCGCCCGAGCAGAGTTGAAGAAGGAAATATTGGATAAAGTATTGTCCCTTGAGACAGTAATACGGGCGTTGTATTCCAAGTTTGGTACTGTGCATAAGGCAATTGTCCAACTCAACAATTGGCATTAGCGATGTGCTAGGAGAGCACATATCTTGTCAAACGTGCATGTTGTTGTTGATTATATGCAAACATGGACAATGAGATACAAGGGAGCCTCGTTACACTTGCCCAAGATGATGAATCCCTAGGTGGTCGAGTTGAAGGCACGCATTTGGAGTCAAATCTGGAACTATTAAGATCTCCTGTAGCTCATCACTAGTCTACAGGATTCCCATGCACGGGTATTTAGGAGTATGGATGTTGTTGTGAGCACACACATAATCCCATCTATTGGGACACCCACAGAGGCAAATAAAAAGACACAAGTTTGACTGGAGCTTGACTCATACTTTGATGAGTTGATGCACATAGCCACCAGCCCAAACTTGGCGATCAATGCAGATATCATGCATCAGTATGTCGTTGGTCCGACCGCACTCAAGACAACGATGTGTATGTTATCAGACGAGTTGGACAGAGGAGCCCGAGCAGTGTACCTAAATGCTATGGAGGCAAGAGTTCATTTCCAGAAATATGTCACCATAGAGTATAGAACACAATCGCGGACTAAAAAGCATGGCATCAGTTTGCCACTGTCGACCATCACAAGGATGTCGTTGAGTTGGTCTTCCCACAGTTGTCCGAGTCATAGTGATTTCTTGCATGGCTTGCTCAAGCTTATTTTGTCTCACACAGGTACATGTGTAGATTGTATGTGATGTCTTGTCAAGTGGAAGTTCAAGTATCAATAGTTGGATGTAATAGTCATAAATTAGATGAAGAGTCATGAAGATAGGTGAATAGTCACAAAGGGGAATGTTAAGGGCACCCCACCCTTTGCTATATATAGTCCCTCATAACTCATTGTAAAGGATTTTGGTCATCCAAGCTTCTTATGGGAGTATCTCAGAGAGAGCTTGGACAATATTGTAATGAGCCTTGGCTTCTCCACTGTGCAGAGCTAATATATCTCTTTGGAGGAGCAAGTAGTAGTGACTGTAATGTTTTGCTGTTGGAACTAGTGGTTGGTCATGGTTGGATTGTATGACTGGAACTTTCAATTCTTAATATAACAGATCCAACACATCTCATGCATATGTCGTATTGTAATTCAGCTATGTTGTTTACTCTAAATGATATATGTATCTATTTTCTTACACATGCATGTGTAGCTATTTTCTGTATATGTATGTATGAATCTTACTGAAATGTGTTGTTGGTTTAACCATCACTTTGGATTGCTAGCTTACTTTCCTTCCATGTTGTGATGCATCTTTGCTCGTGTGTTCCCTTCTTAACTCTGTGCTTTCATAGGTTTCCAAGGGGCACACTCACCTCACACTCCGTGTGTTAGAACCACTCATGCACCTTCCTTGACTTGTTGCATATGTAACACCCTTTCTACCAACAGGGACATCTTAATTGCCTCTATGTGAAATCACGGTCAAGGCAATATTGTATGACCCACTGCTAGGACTCCTACACCAAATGGTCTGAGGTCTAGTTGGGACTTCTTATCGAGGAGATCCCCTGACATGTTGGTGGGTCCAACACCGTCAACACGAGGCTACACTACCTCACCCTCATCATTAGAACTAGGAATTACTAGAATACTCATTGGATCACTAGGCCAAAAAAAACATGGATGCCACTGGAGTTTCTTCACCTACATCGTGAGGAATTTTCCTGTCTCCTAGTCTCTAAGATTTATCACAAACCACGCTGGATCACTAGGCCCTAACCGAGACTCAAGTCTCCAGGCTTTACCATATATCCCATCCAGGGATTCCTAGGTCCAATCGAGACTCCACCCTCCAGGTTGTACCGTATATCCCATCCCAAGATTCCTAGGCCTGATGGAGAGCAAACACTTCTAGGCTTTACCTTATATCCCGTTATTCACTGGTCGAGGATTCCTAGGCCCACTGAGGTAACACAAGATCCGGCTTTACCGCAACCTATAGTCTGGTTCAGGGATCACTAGGCCATGTGTTCTTTCTTTCAAAGACCACCTCACTCAGTTTCGAATCCATCCGATAATCCAGCTAAACTAAAACATGAGAACCCATCACACCATGGCTATCCAGAAATGGAAAGGAAAGTGTAAAGAACACTATCACACATAGAAAAACCCATGCCAATGACAACAACAGAACCAAGAACACACATGCATAACCTTGAATGCTAAAACTAGCAAGGAAATCATACATGCAACTCAATACCTACAAATAATCCCACTGTAGTTGCATGATCCTTCTCTTCCTTCCTTGATCTTTGCTTCCTCTTGCTTTCTTTTCTTTTCTTGACCTAATGTTGAATTTCTCCAAGAAAACTCTAAGTATCCAAGAGAGGGAGAGCTCCAAAACTGAACTGAGAAAAGTTTGTGAACTGGTCCTCCAAAGCCTTTTTATCAATGAGGCCTCTATTTTCTTCCATTTTCCATTATTTTCCTTCGTTTTCCTCCTCACTTGCAACTTGTGACCATTCACCTTCCCTTTCTCCTAATTTCGATTATTCTCATAAGTAAATCACCATAAATTCCATTTTTCCTTTCCAAAGCCTTTGTAATTGCCTTTTCCATTTTCCTTTAGCCATAATAACTTAAATGAACACCCACTAAGATGTTTTTCCTGCCATTCATCTTGGAATGCATGTACCATGTCCTTGGTATTATATATATATATATTACATGATTTTTTTATCTGGGTTGTTACAGAATGCTCCCCCTTGGGGGAACATCGTCCTCAGTGTTCAATGACACCTATAACCAACAAGACCACTGCAACTAAACATACTGCCCATGGATCTTTACAACTTAGCTCATTGTAGTATTTACAATGACCACTGTCGAAACATGACAAACATATTGTTTACTGTAGCTTTATAACATAGCTCATTAGGATATTTACAATAACCACATATACTTATGCACATTTTCTTTAACCAAGAAATAAGCATACTATCTATGGAGCTTTATAAATCCAGCTCGATATAGTATTTACAATAACATACACATATGCACATTTTCTCAACCAACAAATAAAAGGATACGATGCTTGCATCTGCAACAAGGGAATCCAAAGGATTACACCTCCACCCTCAAAAGTAGTAACAAGATTCACTTCCTCCCTAGGAAGCCTAGAATCCACTGCCAAAGTCAAAGCTGCATCCAATTTCTAGTGCTACAATCTTGCGCCACTTGTCCTCTAAGTGAATAATTACTGGTTCGTTGTTCCAAGGCACACTCCCTATGTGCATTTGATTCCATCTGCAAATGATAATGACCAAAATAAATCCATCCCTACCCTTCCCTTCTCAGCTACACAGTCCCTCGAGAAATCTGGACACTTGCTTCCATTCAATCACTCATCTTCCAAGTTCCCTGACATCCCATATGATGGGCTATCCATCCCTTACTAAGGCTTCCTCACATCAGAAGCTCAACAACCAAGGAATATGCCTGCCTCAAAACCATCATACCAATCATAACATACTCCTGGAAACCAACGGACACTATTGGGCACTAATGTCCCACAATGGCCCCACTCTTGAAATGCTTTACCAACATACTACTTCTTGTTCAAATTCCTTTTGTTGTTGATGCTAATCCTTGGAGACTGTTTCAACCACCCATTCAGTCATTTCCATGTACCATATGTACAATAGGTACACAGTACCACTTGTACACAACACCACCTACACAACATGTGCACATCATCACATGTACACGGTGCCACTTGCACAATGCGCACACAACACCACATGTACCATTGCACCAATTGTACAACGTGTACACAATACCACATGTATACAACACCACATTCACGACATCTACACGACACCACATGTGTGACATCTACACAACACCACTTTCATACAATGCTACATGTATAACATGTACACAACACCACATGTACAATCATGCACACAACACCATATGTACATAGCACCACATGTACAACATGCTCACAAAACCATATGTGCATAACATTGCATATACAACATGTACATAACACCATATGTACATAGCACCACATATCCAACATTCACACAACACCATATGCACACAACACTGCATAACCATCATGGACACAATACAATATGTACAAAGCATCACATATCCAACATGTACATAGCACCATCTATACCCATTATTGCATATTCAATATGCACACAACACCATATATACAACAGGCACTCAACAACATAGGTACAATCACTTAATATACAATATGCACAACATATATATAATAGTATCACTGCACATCCAAAACCATACTATATCTACCAAGCAACCTTGCTTCCAGTGTCTCTCCACCATCCATGATTATCCCAACATGCCACAGATCATAATGCATTCATTTCTCTGATTTATCCCTTAGTATAGCCTGTCCATAACATAGACATAGTACAATCACATAATATCAACTCATAACCACATGATACCGACCTCGTAGATTTGTTAGGACTATTCTTCCCACTTGATTCCTCATAGCTAGGAACCTCTTCATGCCAATCACTTACATAAGCAATCATTCCTCCACAAGAATGATCCCTAACAACCTTATCAAACAATGATATATATATATATATATAATATATATTATAGAGAGAGAGAGAGAGAGAGAATTTGGTCTCAGTGGACGTTAACCACTATCATTCATATCATCTCATCATATATTGTCTCAGTGGACATTAACCACTATCATTAGCATCATCATATATTATATATATATATTATATATATTATATATATATATATATATATATATATATATTATATATATATATATATATAATTTGGGTCTCAGTGGACGTTAACCACTATCATCATCATCATCATCATCATATATATATATATATATAAACATTAGCATAAAACAACCATGAGCCTATCAGACAACGACATGCATACATACATATATATACATATAAACATTAGCATAAAAATATTCATGATCCATGATGACACTGTGAGACATGAAATACATACATACATACATACATACATGTATACATATATAGACATCATCACAATCATGATCACAACATAATTACCAGATACCATAAGGTCAAGGTCAAGATAACTCCCTTTATCTGTTAACATCATGCAAGAAATTGAGAACAATGATTCCCAACATAGCCAAGGCATATGACACCTCAAATTCATTTACTTTACCTTTCCTAATTATTTTTCGATGTTTGTACTGCCACCGTCCATTTGCCACAATGGACCCAACTAGTCCAACTGACTGTCATATTATTTCCTTCAACTTCCCTTATACATGCATCGAGCTTTGTCCGAGTCTTACATCACCTGTTGGGTATCACATAGCTCTCCCCGAGCTCCATTAACTTCCTCCTTCCCAACCAATTACCAAGACCCCAAAACATAAGAGACAAGAGCATAAAAAAATAAAAACAAAAAGAAACCATGAAAACTAATACAATACGACATGACAAACAAATTTGTATGGCCATACACTGGACATAAATAAATCCACAATCAAGTGCAACAAATCACAAAATACCAAAAACACAAGACTAGAAATAAACACCATGACTCAAGCCCATGATTCATAGTGCTTCCAAGGGAAAATTCATTCTGAGCCTTCTTCAAGATTTCATGGAAGTCTCCTTGCCATGCAATTCCCTACATCATACTTCCATAAAGACATACTCGTCAGTGGATAAATAAATATACAATATACTAGCTATCTTACCTTGCTATGCCAAGCACGTTGCCTTGTAGCTGAACACATTCATGTCATCTTTCAAGGGACTCCAATTCCATTGACATATATAGTTATAACTAGACACTAGATGTTATAACTTTCAAATACATGTCCATGAATATAGAACATGTCCACATAATTTCCAACAAGTTTAGGGTTAAGAAGACTTCCTTTATGCAAAGCTTCATTCGTTTGGAGCTGCGGTATCCAATTATAGCCAAAGGAATTCTCACCCAACTCCTTTCTTTTACCTTTTACCTTGCTACAATTGAGTCTTTATACATGTTATCACATCACCTAGCTATTAGTTATATAAACAAATCAACTATTCCCTTGTCATGCTAATACCAAGCATGTTTCCCACAACTGCTCACATATGTCGATCACATGTTCTAAAGATCAAGACAACATATCTATTAATTTTAAATCAACCTTTACCAAGTCTAATAACGATGTCATAATCCACAATCAACTCACATTTATCATTCATAATACATAATGTTACAACTATCACCTTCTTACACTCAAGTACATATCAGTTGTCTCAACACATAATGTGTCAACACAACCATCTTAAAACAAGATCATTACCTCATGCAATGTTATATACACATGCTCATATCATGCAATTAGTCAAAAATTCAAATAACAGATAGATGACATAATAAACACCAAACACTCAAACACCAATAGACGACATAATCAAACATTCAAGCACCAAGTAAACGACATAATCAAACCCATACCTTAATGTATCTTAGGGGAGGCTATCTTGTCTGTACAATCAATCTAGACTAGCACGATATAACTTCACAACATATCATATCAAACATAAATAAGGTCGTGATATCCATAACAGTAACTAGCTAACATGCTCAAATCATAAGCTCATAAACAAATGTCATTCATGCATAACAATCACATATGCATAGTCAATTTAGATTAGTACAACACACTATATATGTTAACTCATACCTGAATTTCATAACTATAATCATATGCATAGGTCAATCCAAATTAGCACAAAACATAATAACATCAAGACCTCAGTAGCAATGACCAAAACCATCATGCATATGACCACAATGCATATAACAACAAGTTACCATCCTTCATGACTATTCGACGCATGTACATATGATCACACTGATTAACTAAAATCTATCATACATGTAACCATAACAACAATAGAATGACAAGCATATAAGTAACCCTAATGCTTATAACAACCATTAACCACATAGCTGCATGCCAAACATACAAACCTATATGATGATCTTCTCTCACCCTGAAGTCTAGTGCCGCAACTTCACTTTGATGATATGCATCTCCTACTTTATCTCAGCCAACACATTAGCATCATAACATATCAAGAACAACATGATGACCTAAAATTCCTACAATGACCTCATGCACGACAATTATAACCATGACAATGCATGCATAACAACATATATACACTAACATGCATAGAAAATGCATATAAATCCGACATGCATTCATGACCAACGCATCCCAACAACAACATCATCAACTTCCACTTGGAAACATAATTGTAACAATGACCACCACCATGCATACACAACAATCACATAGACCACAAGCATGAAGAACACATATGCAACCGGTATGTACGCATTTCCAACGCACACTATCCATCCAGTCCAAGGGGTGAACCATGTTGTGATACCACTCTGTAACACCCTCCTCCCACATTTACCCAAGTTAACCGGTCTATTGGGGTAAACATGTGACGAGAGGCTTCTACAATCTGATTCGAATTTGTATGTTTAGTTAAGGAAGTGGAACCAACACAACACAATCAATCTGACCTTCTACACATGTCATAGAACCTACATGATCCATCCAACCCTTCCAGGTGATCAACCCCTGAGACAACTTGATACTTCACTGCCCTAGAGCCTTAGTCACTCCCATTACATGGGCATGCATGTGACTGGGGTCCTTCAGTCACTCTCAGAACATGGGCATGCAAGTGATTGGGGTCTTTTTCAAATAGATCTAAGCTTGCGAGCTCAGATTCAATGCCCCTTTTTAGGCCAGGACCCAGGGCATTGCCTAGAACTCCATGAAAACTTCAAGAATGAAAAGTAACATTGGGGCAATGATACAAATGCAAATACTTGAACAAATACTTCATTGGATCCCAACTAGCCATGATAGGCATATCATCAAACATTTCACAAATATGCAATCTACAGGTCATAATAACATATCTGAGCATAAGAGTCTCATACTTATTTGAGAATCGCTAAGAAGCCTTGATGCCTTATCATGTTAGCTACATTATCATCTATTAGGTCATATATTCATTATTCATTTATTTACAAATCAAAACATGATGGAAACCATACATCATTACTATCATAAAACATACTCATAACCAACATATAAACAACATAAATAATAATGATATATCAGCCATAAATGCCACATATGGACCAATACATTTGCTCATAAAATACCAAGAAAAGGAACTCTTATTAATGAATGCAAAATCCAACCGTGTATGGAACTTAACCACCAGACCATAGATTGGTGGAGCCAAATCCTTCTTTCAACCAATCATCCCCATGCCATATTCCAAGCATGAATGTGGGACTCATAACCAAAAATCAACCAAGGCTTCCCGGGGCTACAACACCTCACCCTCATCATTAGAACCATGATTTACCACAATCCTCACTGGATCACTAGGCCAAAACAAGCATGGATTCCATCGAAGTTTCTGCACCTACACCGTGATGAATTTTCCTATCTCCTAGACTATAGGCTTTACCGCAATCCACACCAGATCACTAGGCCATAACCGAGACTCCAGTCTCTAGGATTTATAGTATATCCCATCCCGGGATTCCTAGGCCTAATGGAGAGCATAAACCTCTAGGCTTTACCATATATCCTGCCATTATAGGTCGAGGATTCCTAGGCCCACCGAGGTAACAAAAAATCCAACTTTACCACAACCCATAGTTCAGTTCAAGGGTCACTAGGTCATGCGTTATTTCTTTCATAGACCACCTCACTCAATTTTGAATCCATCCAGAAATCCATCTCAACTAAAACATAAGAACATATCACACCATGGCTATCCAAAAATGGAAAGACAAGGTTGAAGAACATTTTCACACTTGGAAAACCCAATGCCAATAACAACAAGAGAACTAAGAACGCATATACATAACCATGCATGCCAAAACTAGTAAGGAAATCATACATGCAACTTGATACCTGCAAATAATCCCACAGTAGCTGCTTGATCTTGTTCTTCCTTGCTTGATCTTTTCATCCTCTTGCCTTATTTTCTTTTCTTGATCCAATGCTGAAGCGCTCCAAGAAAACTCTAAGTATCCAAGAGTGAGAGAGAGAGCTCCAAAACTAAACTAATAAAAGTATATGAACTGATCCTACGAAGCCTTTTTATCAACGAGATCTCTATTTTCTTCAATTTTCCATTATTTTCCTTCATTTTCCTCCTCACATGCAACCTGTGACCTTTCACCCTCCCTTTCTCATAATTTCCATTATTTTCATAAATAAATCGCCAAAAATGCCATTTTTCCTTTCCAAAGCCCTTGCCATTGTCTTTTCCATTTTCCTTTAGCCATAATAACTTAAATGAACACCCACTAGAATGTTTTTCCCACCATTCAGCTTGGAATATGTGTCCCATGATCTTGGTCTTATATATTTTTTTACATGATTTTTTTACCAGAGTTGTTACAACCTTTATATTACAATATATCAAATGCACACAATAAAATGATCATTCTAAAGAGCCTTTTTTTATATGTATATATATGAGACAAGAACGGTTAAAAAGCAATAATAATAAATTTGACATAACAATAATTATTATATTAATGATAAATGAGGGTCCTGGTTTGAGGTTTAACAGGGTTTTTCTCCACAAGAAAGAGATTCCCTTTATGGCGATTATTTGTGGATGCTTCTCTACAAAGAACTCATCTTCCCATGGCACATATTTTGTTAACTAGTAGTTTCTTCTACTTGGTAAGTTGCTTAATCATTGCATGGGTCCATTTTTGCTTGATCTCTATTTCATTGGATGGTTTCAAATTTTATTATGATTCTTTCCTCTTCATCAAGCTCTATAAATATGGTTTGAAATAGGATCTTTTCATTCATTTCCTACTTTAAAAATGAAACATGGAATACTAGATGTAGATGTGAAGGAGGAAACTCCAATTTTCAAACCATATTAACAATTCTATACAACAGCTTATAGGGAGCATAATACATGGGCGATGATTCATTATATGTGCCTTTTGTTTATGATTACCTTCTATAGCCAGAGCGAGTCGAATGGTGAGGGGTCAGGAATGAGTTGATGTGATATGGTTTAGTTTACTTTGCTTACAGTTTTTGAATTGCTTTGAGTTCAGTTTTTCTTTTTATACAGCAGCAAGGATACTGGGTTCCATAGTCACTAGTTCACTGTTTGGTTTAATTAGAATTTAGGTACATCTTTATTTTCTCTCAGTAATTGATTTCATCATTGGAAGTTTGAAAACCTTTTGAACACTTTGAAGTTTGGAAATTATTTTAAAGGTAACCATTGCCTTGAACACTTTTATCCGTACTTGATTCTTAGAATTACCATCTCACATTAGGAAACCAACAAGAAGATAAATCCAAAAACAAATCAAAAAATCAAAAACGGCAAAGAAATAAGAAAATGGTTATCTTGCATATATAGTGCACTTCACTTCAGCAGTTTACGACTCCCGGATTGACAATTTATATAGCAATTTAGGACACACTAAATTGACCAAACAGTATGTATGAATCTTACTGAAATGTGATGTTGGTTTAACCATCACTTTGGATTGTTAGCTTACTTGCCTTCCATGTTGTGATGCATCTTTGCTCGTGTGTTCCCTTCTTAACTTTGTGCCTTCAACTCACCATCTATGTGTTAGAACCACTCATGCACCTTCCTTGACTTGTTGCATATGTCACACCCTTGATACCAACAGGAAAATCTTACTTGCCTTTGTGCAAAACTGCGGTCGAGGCGATACCATACGACCCACTGCTGGGACTCCTACACCAAACTGTCTGAGGTTTAGTTGGGACTTCTTACTGGGGAGATCCCCTACATGTTGGCGGGTCTAGCACCATCAACATTTATGGCACTAGAAGGAGGGCCAGATGACAAGCTATGTCCTCTCATCCTTTTTTGAACTTTTGTACATATATCATGGATTCTGTCACCCTTACCCCTCCATGACGTTTTTCGCATGCTGAACCTCTCAACATTACGAAGGAGTTTTTTGATCTCTTGTATAAATTCATGTATGATGGTGAAGGTGAAGTGACATGGCTTGTCTTCTTATATGACTTCTTTTCCATGCTTGATGAGGAAGATGGATGTTCTGATGAAGAGGCCAACCTACTACTTGCATACACACTTTGCGTATCCCCACAACGGTGGTGTTGCAGTCTTCCTGCTAGCAGCTTGCACTCACTTGAGCAGTGTTGTGATCTCATTGAATCTACTTTCCATCATTTTGATCCAGAACCTATTGACCAAAAATTGTTACAGCAACAGAAGGTCATGCATGAATCGCCTATGGATTTTTGGCAGCGCTTCCATGTTTTTAAATTTGAAGCTCTGAAAAGCCAGATGAAATTTCCATATATTTGGGATAGATTCGAATATTGTCTTAAAAAATCAGTAAATCTCAAGAAGAAGCTTAAGCCTAAGCCTCACTCAGCATACTTTAGTGATGGAGATGCACAATCATAGGTGGATATAGTCACTGTCACTAGTGATTGTCCATTTTCCCCTCATCAAACAACTCCACCGCTGCAGAGTGATGCGGGAGAACAGGCACACACATCCATTCAACTGTCACATACTCCCAACATCACTTTGCTTAATTTTTTCTCAGATTTGGTTGTGATTCCTTTGAGTTGTCACATGCATTATGTACCTCAACCTCCATCTTTGTACTAGGATGATCCTTCAGATGATATTGTCTTGTGTTCTTCCATTCTAGACTCTACACTTGTTGTGACCAAGGATCATGCCATCGGCGGAGTTGATGTTGCACAACCAACATGTGTTTTCATTCATGAAGAGTATGACTGGGAGGTTGAGCATCAACACTCGATGAAGGATGACTCCCTTCTGTCCGAGCCTCCTCCATTCTTTCCTGACATCTTTGGTGAACCTTCCATCGATGATTTCGCATGTATATCTCTGTCTATGGATGCACCCATTGTTGATCATTCGTAGGACACACCGGATGTCAGTCCATCATTCGAAAATGGAGAGGATAAATTATTCTTTGAAAATCCACTTGACTTTTCATCTACCCTTTCCAAAAACACAGAGGGTAAATTTGTTCGCTTCTCATCTACCCCTCTGTTTGATTCATCAGATCATGAGGATTTCAATGAAATCATTGATTTTTCTTATCATAGATGTCGTGATCTATTTACTATCGTATTCGATCATGATGATGATTCTATCAGAGTTGATTTTTCGAAGCCACCTGTTTATGATGATCTATTTGTCGATGAAGTCGAAACCCCCTAGACTGTCGAGGCACTTCAGCCTGAGCTAATGGTTATGTCAGGCCCTTGCTATCTTGAGGTTGGTTTCACTTCCGATCAAGAAATTATTGAAACACCAAAGGCCCCTCATCACTCATCTGTATGCATTGAAGATCAATCTCACACATAGATCAGACTCCCTCCACTCGAACTACACGATACCGTCGCTCATGCATTGGAGGAATCTTACATAGCAACCATGCATGCACGATGCAGGTTGTCTTTGTTGCTTTCGTTTTCTTGCATGTCATAGTCAAGAGTATGTGTAAGCCTAATAGTTGTACGTAGTGTCACACAACACCGTGATAAGTCCACAGACTACATGTCATGTACTTGCACTCACTTATGTTCTTTGGACACATTGAAGCTTGGAGTGTGTTTGTCTTCATTGTTATATCTCTCATGTTTGCTGGTTCACATAGATGTATTGTTCGCGAACCATGCCTTCACCAACATGGGTCGACCAATGCACCAGTGGCTGCATTGAAAGTATCACTTCATGTGATCAGGCCCATGCACCGTTAGCTTAGGAGTACGAGTAGTGTTTTCTTTTTTTTCGTTTGCTTGCATGCTTGTCTACATACTTTCTTTACATGTTTTTTTTGCTTACTCACTTTCTTTCGCTTTTACCTCGGATTTTAGTTTGCTTTCTGTTTGTTTTCTTGTTTTGTGCTCATAGGTTAGTTTCGCATGAAACCATTTGTGACCCTTGAAACAAGTTGGTTAAAGTACAAGAGGACTTGTGCAGTTATCAATACCTGGTTATCTGTTGTTTGACCTCTGTATGAAGAACTGGTTATCTTCAGTCCATGATACACCAATGGAAAATACATACTGTTCAAAGTGAACCTTGGTGAAAACACAATGCTTGCGCGCTAACTAGTGTCACCTACTCTAGTCGGTCATTTTTGGGTTAACCCTTGTCAACTCAGTCAAGCAGAGTAAGGTGAGGGGGGAAACCTTAAGAAGCACGTCAAAGGTATATATAAACTACTTCTCTGAAGGAACAACCTCTTCTTATCTCAATAATTCGGGATCCCTCTTCCACCCTTGAAATGAATAAGTGTTATGCATAGTTATGAAAATGAAAAATGAAAAAAATGAAAAGTGAAAATTTTTGAAAAATAAAAAATGACTAAGGCGAAAGAAGAGAAAGTCTTCCTGTGCAGAGAGGTGATGCAAGTAACTTCGTCGGGGTATTGACCAGGCTTGCCGGTAGTAGAGCGATGCTTGTGTTCATGCGTGAATCCATCGGGGTACTGTCCAGGCCTGTTGGTAGTGAGCAACACCAAAGATTCTATCGTACGAAGTATAATCGTACGATTATACTTCTTGTGTACCAATATACCTCTCATCCCCAATTGAAACAAATGTGTTGAGCTAGCTTGGAATGTGTGTCAATCGACCAAGAGCTTGGCAGATGTTACATTTTACAATCAAGAAAGTGTTGAAACCAAGAAGAACAAAGAATTGAAAAATACTTCCGGAGGTGTCAGACTTGCTTTTCATGAACAAGGTCCATTCAGAGAGATGGATTTTTACCAGTGTGTCGCCAAGTGTTGTAGCAGCTACAACCACCCTCCAAAATTTTTCCTTAGCTTTGTTTTGGAGCCTCCCTACCAACCATCCTCAACAGCATGTCTTGCATTGTCAAGTACATTAGCTACAATGGTTTTCTAACAGTATGACGGCCTGTGTTTGATAGCTTGTTGCATTTCCCTCACAGGCTTCTTCCCCGGACTTGGTCTAGCTGCTAGCTGGGTAGCTCCCTCAAGAAATTGCGCAATTCTGGAGGGGAACTAGTCTTCCCTCTAGAAATTGAGCTATCCTGACTGGAAGCCTACTGGGCTCAGAAATTGCGTAGTCCTGTCAGTCAACCTTCCCAGGAAAATCTATGCAATCTGACCCAATAGGACTGCTCGGCTTAGAAATTGCACAATTCTGGGCAGCAATCAGTTTCTCAACCCAGAAATTGTGCAATCCATCTAGGCAACGAGCCCAACTCCCTCCTAGTAATGTGGAATTTTCTCCCCCATGCAAGCAGGTTGTTGCATGTGCCATCGAGTTGACCAGTTCCACCCAGGACCGAGAAAACTTAACTTGCATGCATGGGCTGATTTTTCCTGAAATAGCAAAAAGCAACATGCAAAAGCGCCCCTATATTTTAGGGATCTATTTTTAGTAGTTGGAAGTTACATGCAAAGATTGTTTTAGAAACTTTCCTCCAAGTGTCGTTCTTTCCTAGATTTGCGGCATGCCATCATGAGAATCAAACTTATTTATTTGATGATTCAAAGCTCATTCCTTCAGATCGATCTTGGAGCTGTGACACCCCATAGCACATCCAAGAATCTTCAACACATCCAACTCAGTTATTTCCAGGTAAGTCGGTTTAACTTGTCTTTTGCAACATTTCTGTCGCTTTTTGTGTTTTGGCTTCTGTGAGTGTTGTCTGCTTGATTTTTGTGAACGCATGTTGTCAATTGTATGCATATTAGCTTATACGAGCACCATTTCAGTTTTCATTAGCATCTCACTGTTGTCACATGCATGACACTATTTTTCACGAATAGTTGTCGATTCGGCGAATCACTTCACACACATGCATATTGTTTTGTTTTCTGAATCTTGCATTATTTTCATGCATGATCATTCACTCATGCTTACACTCTGTATCGACATGCATTCACCTCCACATTTACTTTTAGTTTTCCGTTGGCGGGTCTAGGCAACCTTGGCCGGAACTCTGCCTCACCAAGACAACATTGCACAATCTTGAGAGGGGAGGCTCTGCATTCCTCCTAGAAAATGCACATTTCTGGCCAGTGACTGTCCTCCAGGCTTGGTTTGCGTAATTCTGAGGAGAAGTGACTACTAGCCTAGAAAATTTCACAATGCAGTCCTTGGGCCTGCATCACTTGCCAGCTGAAATTACGAATTGCGCAATCCCAACAGCCAACAGTCCAATCTAGATTGCGCATTGCATAATTCCAATAGCCAACCAGCCTCATAGTAGTCTGGACTACCTTTTGTGCAGTTCCAGCAGCCAGTCTCCTAGCCTCTTGGGAAAAATTACGCAATCCTTACCAGTCAATCCCCACGTATGTTGCATGTCGTTCCTCAAGTTTGATTTGGTTTTAGCTGGCAGATTTCTTGCCATGCATGTCGCCATGTCTCTAGATCCTGCAAGTGTTCATTCACCTCTCATCAATTTAGGATCAATGGCCTCTAATAGAGCAGGATCAAAGGACACCAACAGAAGTGCAACTAGAGCAATAGTTGAGCAAGTGTCTACAATTTTGCCGATCTATGAAGATACCAAGTTGATTGTAAACAAGGACATCAAGTTGAAATGGTAAGAGGTCATTGATGAATTTGCAGGCACATTTGGGAATACGTCGAAGATCGCCAAGTCTATGTGAACATTCACAAGTCCGGCTTGTACTGAATTGCATGCAGGTATCCCGTGTTCCCATGTGCGAACATGATACACTGGATCGGCTCACACACTGATCCCGAGACGATGACATTGAGAAGTGTCAGTGGGACGGAGATTGCTACCTTCAGGGCATAGGATTATGAACAGATGTACCATATGTCGAAGATTGTGATTGCCATGGAAACACCCTTCAGCGTACCCAGCAGCAATGCCAACTCCAGGGATATCTTGAAGAACTAGGTGAAGGAGTTAGCCAAATTCAGGATGACACCCAACAAGGTTTACAAGATGAAGATACTGTGGAAGGTGTATCAATACTTGGTTATTTTCGCATCACTTGTATGGCCAAGAGAGCACAGAAACCTTACTGCAGAGTTGGGTGATCGCTTTGGACCAACTGACTAGTGAAGGCAAAACATGCAACTAGTCCGACATGTTGGCTCACAGGTTGAAGGAACATGTAACAAGAGCTTGGTAGCCACCCAAAGGTCAGCAAGAAAAAATTTGCATGTCCCCTACATCTTGGATGCAATCTGTGCTAGTCAGGAGTTCCTGGGCTTGAAGTGGGCATGGACATCAGTGGAGACCTCTATGGACACTTATTGTAAAATGTCATCTGAATGCAACTTCAAAGGAGTTATCACACAGTTGTCCAATCATTTTTTCACCTTGGTGTACAAGATGATATTTGAGCAGGATCCACCTTGCATGTCAAAGGTAGAAATGGAGGCACTGATCAACATAGTTGATTGGTATGCCTCACCGTCCAACACCTTCATACAGATGTACAACACGGAGAAGCCTCCGCATGTTTTGCCAAAGTTTTCCTTAGACAAGCTTGTCATGCAAGAAGTATCATACCACATCTTGGTAAGACTGTTAGCTAGGCTGCACTGGAAGAAGAAGGCACCTTGGCCTACTCTTCCATTGCGGATCGGGTTATACGGGATACAAAATTTCAAGCACGCAGATGTTGAAGCAGAGGAGATCAAGAAATATCCTTTCGATGCCTGAAGCTACAATCCATATGACCCGCATTGTTTTGTAAAAGATCACTGCACAAGAGCTCAGTTTAATTGGATCCAAGGGGTGTGTAATTGGGCATAGGAGGATCCATGGAGATATTGTCACAGCTTCTCTAGGCCCAATGAACCAGTCGGCATCGTTGTGGAATGGTTAGCAAAGTAGCATCCAGGAGAGCACCAGTAGCAATAATAGCAGAGGTAAACATATCGGCATGCGACAAAGGTAAGAGGAAGATTGTCAACAACACGGAGGTAGAACAAAGCTGCAAGTTCCGAGAAGACCCACTTGTGTAGAAAGTAGCTTTGGCAATAGTGGCGAAGAGGCAACAACGTGATAGGAGGAACGCGCAAAGGCAGAGAGAAAAATGGAGAATGGAGGAAATAGAGAAGGAGTTACATGAGTTGGAGAAAATATGGAAGGAACAAGAACTGCACACATAGGAGAAGGAAGCACAGCAAGAACAGGTACATTAGGGGGCACAACATGTACAAACAGATGAAACTACGCCCGTACAGGTAGTCGACTCATCTGAACAACTAGCACGAAGTAGACAAGGTGAGCAATCACAAGAGTAGGACTTCGCTCAAGAGATTGAACAAGCACTTGAGAAGATGGATACGGACATGAAGCAATAACAGTTAGAGAAAGACAACGAACTCATGCCTTACCACCAAGAGGTTGACCCACCAGCGTCACTGGATCTAGAAGTGGAGCAAGTCCCAAACGACCAAGGAGACACTGAAATCCTTGGATACAATCTGAAGGGAGAGCTGCACAACATCCCATTCGATGAGTCCCAACATAGATTTGTGTTGTGCAATTTCACAGTGTCAACTCTAGATGACAACACATTTCCTGCATAGTTTTTGGAACAAGTGATCGTGTCTGACGTGCGCAAACATGCAGTAGAATTTTCCGATGCTACCATAGCATATGCTGAAGCCACTAGCTTGAGTGTTCGCTTCTTGATAGCTAAGAACGAGCGAATGGCGAAGGAGTTATAAATGGCTAAGCAAGGAGGAGAACTAGTTACAGCATCCGCCCGAGCAGAGTTGGAGAAGGAAATATTGGATAAAGTATTGTCCCTTGAGACAGTAATACGGGCATTGTATTCCAAGTTTGGTACTATGCATAAGGCAGTTGTCCAACTCAACAATTGGCAGTAGCGATGTGCTAGGAGAGCACATATCTTGTCAAACGTGCATGTTGTTGTTGATTATATGCAAACATGGACAATGAGATACAAGGGAGCCTCGTTACACTTGCCCAAGATGATGAATCCCTAGGTGGTCGAGTTGAAGGCACGCATTTGGAGTCAAATCTGGAACTATTAAGATCTCCTGTAGCTCATCACTAGTCTACAGGATTCCCATGCACGGGTATTTAGGAGTATGGATGTTGTTGTGAGCACACACATAATCCCATCTATTGGGACACCCACAGAGGCAAATAAAAAGACACAAGTTCGACTGGAGCTTGACTCATACTTTGATGAGTTGATGCACATAGCCACCAGCCCAAACTTGGCGATCAATGCAGATATTGTGCATCAGTATGTCGTTGGTCCGACCGCACTCAAGACAACGATGTGTATGTTATCAGACGAGTTGGACAGAGGAGCCCGAGCAGTGTACCTAAATGCTATGGAGGCAAGAGTTCATTTCCAGAAATATGTCACCATAGAGTACAGAACACCATCGCGGACTAACAAGCATGGCATCAGTTTGCCACTGTCGACCATCACAAGGATGTCGATGAGTTGATCTTCCCACAGTTGTCCGAGTCATAGTGATTTCTTGCATGGCTTGCTCAAGCCTATTTTGTCTCACACGGGTACATGTGTAGATTGTATGTGATGTCTTGTCAAGTGGAAGTTCAAGTATCGATAGTTGGATGTAATAGTCATAAATTAGATGAAGAGTCATGAAGATAGGTGAATAGTCACAAAGGGGAATGTTAAGGGCCACCCCACCCTTTGCTATATATAGTCCCTCATAACTCATTGTAAAGGATTTTGGTCATCCAAGCTTCTTATGGGAGTATCTCAGAGAGAGCTTGGACAATATTGTAATGAGCCTTGGCTTCTCCACTGTGCAGAGCTAATATATCTCTTTAGAGGAGCAGGTAGTAGTGACTGTAATGTTTTGCTGTTGGAACTAGTGGTTGGTCATGGTTGGATTGTATGACTGGAACTTTCAATTCTTAATATAACAGATCCAACACGTTTCATGCATATGTCGTATTGTAATTCAGCTATGTTGTTTACTCTAAATGATATATGTATCTATTTTCTTACACATGCATGTGTAGCTATTTTCTGTATATGTATGTATGAATCTTACTGAAATGTGTTGTTGGTTTAACCATCACTTTGGATTGCTAGCTTACTTTCCTTCCATGTTGTGATGCATCTTTGCTCGTGTGTTCCCTTCTTAACTCTATGCTTTCACAGGTTTCCAAGGGGCACACTCACCTCACACTCCGTGTGTTAGAACCACTCATGCACCTTCCTTGACTTGTTGCATATGTAACACCCTTTCTACCAACAGGGACATCTTAATTGCCTCTATGTGAAATCACGATCAAGGCGATATTGTATGACCCACTGCTGGGACTCCTACACCAAATGGTCTGAGGTCTAGTTGGGACTTCTTATCGAGGAGATCCCCTGACATGTTGGTGGGTCCAACACCGTCAACACGACGCTACACTACCTCACCCTCATCATTAGAACTAGGCATTACTAGAATCCTCATTGGATCACTAGGCCAAAAAAACATGGATGCCACTGGAGTTTCTTCACCTACACTGTGAGGAATTTTCCTGTCTCCTAGTCTCTAAGATTTATCACAAACCACGCTGGATCACTAGGCCCTAACCGAGACTCAAGTCTCTAGGCTTTACCATATATCCCATCCAGGGATTCCTAGGTCCAATCGAGACTCCACCCTCCAGGTTGTACCGTATATCCCATCCCAAGATTCCTAGGCCTGATGGAGAGCAAACACTTCTAGGCTTTACCTTATATCCCGTTATTCACTGGTCGAGGATTCCTAGGCCCACTGAGGTAACACAAGATCTGGCTTTACCGCAACCTATAGTCTGGTTCAGGGGTCACTAGGCCATGTGTTCTTTCTTTCAAAGACCACCTCACTCAGTTTCGAATCCATCCGATAATCCAACTCAACTAAAACATGAGAACCCATCACACCATGGCTATCCAGAAATGGAAAGGAAAGTGTAAAGAACACTATCACATATAGAAAAACCCATGCCAATGACAACAACAGAACCAAGAACACACATGCATAACCTTGCATGCTAAAACTAGCAAGGAAATCATACATGCAATTCAATACCTACAAATAATCCCACTGTAGTTGCATGATCCTTCTCTTCCTTCCTTGATCTTTGCTTCCTCTTGCTTTCTTTTCTTTTCTTGACCTAATGTTGAATTTCTCCAAGAAAACTCTAAGTATCCAAGAGAGGGAGAGCTCCAAAACTGAACTGAGAAAAGTCTGTGAACTGGTCCTCCAAAGCCTTTTTATCAATGAGGCCTCTATTTTCTTCCATTTTCCATTATTTTCCTTCGTTTTCCTCCTCACTTGCAATTTGTGACCATTCACCTTCCCTTTCTCCTAATTTCGATTATTCTCATAAGTAAATCACCATAAATTCCATTTTTCCTTTCCAAAGCCTTTGTAATTGCCTTTTCCATTTTCCTTTAGCCATAATAACTTAAATGAACACCCACTAAGATGTTTTTCCTGCCATTCATCTTGGAATGCATGTACCATGTCCTTGGTATTATATATATATATATTACATGATTTTTTTATCTGGGTTGTTACAGAATGCTCCCCCTTGGGGGAACATCGTCCTCAGTGTTCAATGACACCTATAACCAACAAGACCACTGCAACTAAACATACTGCCCATGGATCTTTACAACTTAGCTCATTGTAGTATTTACAATGACCACTGTCGAAACATGACAAACATATTGTTTACTGTAGCTTTATAACATAGCTCATTAGGATATTTACAATAACCACATATACTTATGCACATTTTCTTTAACCAAGAAATAAGCATACTATCTATGGAGCTTTATAAATCCAGCTCGATATAGTATTTACAATAACATACACATATGCACATTTTCTCAACCAACAAATAAAAGGATACGATGCTTGCATCTGCAACAAGGGAATCCAAAGGATTACACCTCCACCCTCAAAAGTAGTAACAAGATTCACTTCCTCCCTAGGAAGCCTAGAATCCACTGCCAAAGTCAAAGCTGCATCCAATTTCTAGTGCTACAATCTTGCGCCACTTGTCCTCTAAGTGAATAATTACTGGTTCGTTGTTCCAAGGCACACTCCCTATGTGCATTTGATTCCATCTGCAAATGATAATGACCAAAATAAATCCATCCCTACCCTTCCCTTCTCAGCTACACAGTCCCTCGAGAAATCTGGACACTTGCTTCCATTCAATCACTCATCTTCCAAGTTCCCTGACATCCCATATGATGGGCTATCCATCCCTTACTAAGGCTTCCTCACATCAGAAGCTCAACAACCAAGGAATATGCCTGCCTCAAAACCATCATACCAATCATAACATACTCCTGGAAACCAACGGACACTATTGGGCACTAATGTCCCACAATGGCCCCACTCTTGAAATGCTTTACCAACATACTACTTCTTGTTCAAATTCCTTTTGTTGTTGATGCTAATCCTTGGAGACTGTTTCAACCACCCATTCAGTCATTTCCATGTTTCCTGTACCAAGCACATAATTTCCATTAGAGTAAAAATAAATTGAAATAAATTCACATCATACCTCATCAGTAGCTCATCATCAAGGTACACTTGCAGTTTTGTTTACTTCCTGTCACAATAAGTCAAACTAGTTGTTTGATCAAATCATCATGTATAAGCATATAAAATCTAGTTAGCTCAAAACACAATCATCATAGATCAAAATCATGAATCACATTCAATCATCATAAACCAAAATCATAGATCACATGTAACCATCATAAATCAGAATCATAGATCACATGCATAATAAAACTGGAATAAAATATTGATACTTATCCTTTAGTAAATCCTTAGCTTCTACCTTCATCCTTTGTCCTTTCCACATTCACACCGGATCGGTTGCCACACCCAGCAACACCCAGTGCCTTTTCTTTTTCTCAATCATGTACACATACACAATGTACATCACAACACATACACCTACACTTGGTGTACAACACAACACATGTACCTACACCCGATGTACAACACAACACATACATCTATACCCAATGTACAAAACCACACAATACATGTACCTACACCTGGCGTACAACAAAACATAGTACATGTACTACATAGAGTACCACAAAACGAATACAAATGTCATGATACCACAACTACACAATACACATACATAGCCTGCAACACAACATGTACGACATGCACACAATACCACATGTATACCGGTACCATATGTACAATAGGTACACAGTACCACTTGTGCACAACACCACCTACATAACATGTGCACATCATCACATGTACACGGTGCCACCTGCACAATGTGCACACAACACCACATGTACCATTGCACCAATTGTACAACGTGTACACAATACCACATGTATACAACACCACATTCACGACATCTACACGACACCACATGTGTGACATCTACACAACACCACATGTACAATCATGCACACAACACCATATGTACATAGCACCACATGTACAACATGCTCACAAAACCATATGTGCATAACATTGCATATACAACATGTACATAACACCATATGTACATAGCACCACATATCCAACATTCACACAACACCATATGCACACAACACTGCATATCCATCATGGAAACAATACAATATGTACAAAGCATCACATATCCAACATGTACATAGCACCATCTATACCCATTATTGCATATTCAATATGCACACAACACCATATATACAACAGGCACTCAACAACATAGGTACAATCACTTAATATACAATATGCACAACATATATATAATAGTATCACTGCACATCCAAAACCATACTATATCTACCAAGCAACCTTGCTTCCAGTGTCTCTCCACCATCCATGATTATCCCAACATGCCACAGATCATAATGCATTCATTTCTCTGATTTATCCCTTAGTATAACCTGTCCATAACATAGACATAGTACAATCACATAATATCAACTCATAACCACATGATACCGACCTCGTAGATTTGTTAGGACTACTCTTCCCACTTGATTCCTCATAGCTAGGAACCTCTTCATGCCAATCACTTACATAAGCAATCATTCCTCCACAAGAATGATCCCTAACAACCTTATCAAACAATGATATATATACTCATATATATATATATATTATAGAGAGAGAGAGAGAAGAGAGAGAGAGAAGAGAGAATTTGGTCTCAAGGTGGACGCTTAAACGCACTATCAATATCATCATCATCATCATCATATATATATATATATATAAACATTAGCATAAAACAACCATGAGCCTATCAGACAACGACATGCATACATACATATATATACATATAAACATTAGCATAAAAATATTCATGATCCATGATGACACTGTGAGACATGAAATACATACATACATACATACATACATGTATACATATATAGACATCATCACAATCATGTTCACAACATAATTACCAGATACCATAAGGTCAAGGTCAAGATAACTCCCTTTATCTGTTAACATCATGCACGACATTGAGAACAATGATTCCCAACATAGCCAAGGCATATGACACCTCAAATTCATTTACTTTACCTTTCCTGATTATTTTTCGATGTTTGTACTGCCACCGTCCATTTGCCACAATGGACCCAACTAGTCCAACTGACTGTCATATTATTTCCTTCAACTTCCCTTATACATGCATCGAGCTTTGTCCGAGTCTTACATCACCTGTTGGGTATCACATAGCTCTCCCCGAGCTCCATTAACTTCCTCCTTCCCAACCAATTACCAAGACCCCAAAACATAAGAGACAAGAGCATAAACAAATAAAAACAAAAAGAAACCATGAAAACTAATACAATACGACATGACAAACAAATTTGTATGGCCATACACTGGACATAAATAAATCCACAGTCAAGTGCAACAAATCACAAAATACCAAAAACACAAGACTAGAAATAAACACCATGACTCAAGCCCATGATTCATAGTGCTTCCAAGGGAAAATTCAACCTGAGCCTTCTTCAAGATTTCATGGAAGTCTCCTTGCCATGCAATTCCCTACATCATACTTCCATAAAGACATACTCGTCAGTGCATAAATAAATATACAATATACTAGCTATCTTACCTTGCTATGCCAAGCACGTTGCCTTGTAGCTGAACACATTCATGTCATCTTTCGAGGGACTCCAATTCCCTTGACATATATAGTTATAACTAGACACTAGATGTTATAACTTTCAAATACATGTCCATGAATATAGAACATGTCCACATAATTTCCAACAAGTTTAGGGTTAAGAAGACTTCCTTTATGCAAAGCTTCATTCGTTTGGAGCTGCGGTATCCAATTATAGCCAAAGGAATTCTCACCCAACTCCTTTCTTTTACCTTTTACCTTGCTACAATTGAGTCTTTATACATGTTATCACATCACCTAGCTATTAGTTATATAAACAAATCAACTATTCCCTTGTCATGCTAATACCAAGCATGTTTCCCACAACTGCTCACATATGTCGATCACATGTTCTAAAGATCAAGACAACATATCTATTAATTTTAAATCAACCTTTACCAAGTCTAATAACGATGTCATAATCCACAATCAACTCACATTTATCATTCATAATACATAATGTTACAACTATCACCTTCTTACACTCAAGTACATATCAGTTGTCTCAACACATAATGTGTCAACACAACCATCTTAAAACAAGATCATTACCTCATGCAATGTTATATACACATGCTCATATCATGCAATTAGTCAAAAATTCAAATAACAGATAGATGACATAATAAACACCAAACACTCAAACACCAATAGACGACATAATCAAACATTCAAGCACCAAGTAAACGACATAATCAAACCCATACCTTAATGTATCTTAGGGGAGGCTATCTTGTCTGTACAATCAATCTAGGCTAGCACGATATAACTTCACAACATATCATATCAAACATAAATAAGGTCGTGATATCCATAACAGTAACTAGCTAACATGCTCAAATCATAAGCTCATAAACAAATGTCATTCATGCATAACAATCACATATGCATAGTCAATTTAGATTAGTACAACACACTATATATGTTAACTCATACCTGAATTTCATAACTATAATCATATGCATAGGTCAATCCAAATTAGCACAAAACATAATAACATCAAGACCTCAGTAGCAATGACCAAAACCATCATGCATATGACCACAATGCATATAAAAACAAGTTACCATCCTTCATGACTATTTGACGCATGTACATATGATCACACTGATTAACTAAAATCTATCATACATGTAACCATAACAACAATAGAATGACAAGCATATAAGTAACCCTAATGCTTATAACAACCATTAACCACATAGCTGCATGCCAAACATACAAACCTATATGATGATCTTCTCTCACCCTGAAGTCTAGTGCCGCAACTTCACTTTGATGATATGCATCTCCTACTTTATCTCAGCCAACACATTAGCATCATAACATATCAAGAACAACATGATGACCTAAAATTCCTACAATGACCTCATGCACGGCAATTATAACCATGACAATGCATGCATAACAACATATATACACTAACATGCATAGAAAATGCATATAAATCCGACATGCATTCATGACCAACGCATCCCAACAACAACATCATCAACTTCCACTTGGAAACATAATTGTAACAATGACCACCACCATGCATACACAACAATCACATAGACCACAAGCATGAAGAACACATATGCAACCGGTATGTACGCATTTCCAATGCACACTATCCATCCAGTCCAAGGGGTAAACCATGTTGTGATACCACTCTGTAACACCCTCCTCCCACATTTACCCAAGTTAACTGGTCTATTGGGGTAAACATGTGACGAGAGGCTTCTACAATCTGATTCGAATTTGTATGTTTAGTTAAGGAAGTGGAATCAATATAATGAAAGGAATTTGTATGTTTAGTTAAGGAAGTGGAATCTCCTATACATTGATACATTTTGATAGAGGAGGTCACGTTTTCTATAACATTGAAAGGAATATAATGAAAAATTAATCTGGTTTCCCAGTTTTGGGTTCCGAGGAAGAATAATCCCCGATGGTTAGCTTGATACTGTGGTTTTTCCTTGAAAAATTATTATACCTCCACATGCAATGATTACTTGAAACTCCAGAGTTGGTTAATATAAAACAATAGATAAGTTTGACTAATTTGTGGTTCATGCAATTATGAGTACCATGTTAGGTCCCTATAATACTAGTGATTCCCCCATTACTATTGTCATTGTAGCCCTTATTGTTATTAGTGTGCCCCTATTGTCCCCATATTGTTATTATTGTGCCCCATAGAAGCCCACTATTGTTATTGTTGTGCCCTTGTATTATTATTGTTATGTTCGCTTTGATTATATTGTGACCCCTTAGATTCCTATATATATAAAGGAGGTTTTTTCATTTGTATTAGCCAAGAATTGTTCATTTGTGTAATGTAAAGGAGGTTGTCCCCTCGAAGAGGCTGATTTTGAAGTCGTTGATCTATCTTTTCTATCTTTTTGTGAGCTTGTTTCATAACATTTGGTATCAAAGGTTTGGATTCTCGGGTTTTGCTGCTCCAAAGCAGGTCATTGTGGAATATTTGCTATAACTTTTTTTTTTTTTTGAGGCGTTTCAGAAGCTACAAAAAAACCCATTTGAGCCGCAATCGCGATGATCCTTGGGTCCGAATTTCAGATCTTGTCTCGCTATATTTTCAGAGATATGATCCAAGGAAGTTAGGGTTTTTGCAAGCTCCCGAATTACATCCCAAACATGTGACCTTGGGAAAATCGTCATAACTTTCTCTCTGAGTATCAGATTAAAATTTAGTAAGAAGTTGCAGAAAGAGGACGGATGGTATTTTTATGTACATCATTTTCAGGTCCGAAGGTTGAAACAGTGACACGTGACACTTCGTACAAGTCCGCTATATTGAAAAAGTGTATAATCAGGTCATCTTGGGAGATTGGGCATAACGATTTCTTGAAGAATCTAATTTCTATCATATCAATATCGAGCTCCTACAAAGTGAAAAAAGATGTGTGTTTTTTCTAAATTTTGCATAAGTTTGGTTTGAAAAACTAGTTTGAAGGAATTCAAATGGCATAGGGGAGAATAATTATCATTAATTGATGCCTCGAAGAAAGAAAATGGTAACACCTAGTAAGCAACCTGAAAGCTCTAGCATGACTCATGAAGAAGAGGAAGAAATGCAACATGATATATCAAAATTATGAGACCAAGTGCAACAAATTTCACTCTCACAAAAAGTAACAGAAGCTAAGATGGATGGTTTAAATAAAGGCATGGAAGATAAGATGGATGGTTTAAAGAAAGGCGTGGAAGCTAAGATGGATGGTACGAAAGACAACATTGAAGATTGTAAGAAGGACATGGAATGTTGGAAGGAAGGTTTAACAAAGTTGCTATAAGAAAGGCTTCCTAATAGCGAAAAGGTAGTAGAGCAAACTCAGAATGAGAACAAAATAAATGTTAATCATGATTTAAAAAACGACAACATTGAAGATTTGAAGAAAGACGTGGAAGGTTTGAAGGAAGGTTTGACAAATTTGCTACAAGAAATTCTTCCTATTGGAGAAAAGGTAATAGAGAAAATTCATGATGAGAACAAAATAAATGTTAATCATAATTTCATAGACTCTAATTGTGGATTGACGACCCACCATGTTCCAAAGATCGATATGAGGAAGTTTGATGGCAAGGATCTCATAACATGGATACTACAAAAAGGGCAATATTTCAATCTCCATAATGTGCAAAACACACAAAAGATACATATTACAACTTTATATTTGGAACAAAATCAGTTTGTATGGTATCGATGGCTTTGCTCTCTTAAACAAATTGTCACTTGGGAAATTTTTATGGAAGAAATGATAGCACATTATGAGGATACAAAAAGCAACACTTTTTTAGCCAATTGATAAATCTCAAACAAAAGGGTTCAATGATGGACCACATTGAGGACTTCCAAAAATTGAATATAAGGGTAAAAGTTATTCCAGAGGAACATAGGATTCATGTGTTCATCGAGACTTTAAAGGATAACATCCAACATGAGGTTCACCTTTGGGAACCTAATTCATTGGAGAAGGCATTCAGGTTGGTAAGAAAAATTATGGCAACAAGGAAGCCTACCCCTCACAACTATAAAGATGGAAGTGTTGTTTCCCCTAGCCTTCCACAACCTACAAGGTTGGCACCAGAAAAATTGGAAGAAAAAAGAGCAAAAGGGCTTTGTTACAGTTGTGATAGAAAATACACTGAAGGTCATACATGTGTTGAGAAGAAATTATTTTACATAGATTGTGAAGAGGAGGAAGAGAAGGAACAAGAAACGTCAAAAGAAGAGGATATACACCAGGAACAAACCCTAGAGAAAGAAGAAGTGAATCTGACCATATATTGTAATGCATTGGTTGGAATTACCACTCCTCAAACTATCAAGATAGAAGGAAATATCAAGAAGAAAAATATAATAGTGTTGATTGATTTAGGAAGTACCCATAATTTTATTCATTGTAGGATAGCCAAGAAATTGAATTACTTCCTATATCCAACACCAGAGTGTCAAGTGATGGTTGCAAGTGGAGGAACCATAAATTGCTATGGAAAGTGCCATAATATCAAAATATCCATGGGAGAATATGTATTGAATAGCTCAATGCTTTCCATTCCAATGGGTGGTGATGATGTTGTACTAGGAGTCCAATGGCTACAATCCTTGGGTACAATAACTTTTAATTTTCAAGAACTTTTCATGAAATTTTCTTGGGAAGGAAAGGAAGTTGAATTAAGGGGTATCACAGGGAAATTGGGAATGATAATCAGCTCTAACGGAATTATAAAGCTTCTAAAAAAAGAACAATGATGTGTAATTGCACAATTATGTTCACTAGAGGTTCCCACATCGAAATCATTTATTTCTCTAGATCTCTAAAAAGTCTTGGACAATCATTCTAAGGTATTTGAGACTCCCAAAGTCCTCCCACCTATTCGTGATCGTGCTTATGCTATTCATTTGATTCCAGGAAGTGTTCCTCCAAACATCAGGCCTTACAAATATCCATATGGCCAAAAGAGTGAAATTGAACGTATGGTTGTAGAAATGCTAGAGGCTGGTATAATTCAACCTAGTCAAAGTTCTTTCTTTGCTCTAGTAGTATTGGTGCACAAGAAGGATGGGTCATGGCACATGTGTTCGGATTATAGCGAGCTCAACAAGCTCAATATTAAAGATAAATTTCCCATTCCTGTCATTGATGAATTATTGGATGAATTGCATGGATCAATTTACTTCACCAAGTTGGATCTTCGTTGAAGATATCATCAAATCAGAATGAAGACTGAAGACATTTTGAAAACAACATTTATAACTCATGAGGGTCATTATGAATTTTTGGTCATGCCTTTTGGCCTTACCAATGCACCTTCTACATTTCAAGGTTTGATGAATTCCATCTTCGAAACCTTCCTTAGAAATTTTGTGTTAGTATTTTTTGATGATATACTAATCTACAGAAAGTCTTGGAAGGATCATGTTCAACATGTTGATAGGGTGCTCAAAATATTGGAGAAGAAATAATTATATGCAAAAAGCTCCAAATGTTTCTTTGGAGTACAAGAGGTGGAATATCTGGGTCATATTGTATCTCATGAAGGTGTTAAGGTAGGCCCTAGCAAAATTAAAGCCATTAAGGAATAGAAAATCCCCACATCCATACAGCATCTGCGAGGATTTCTCGGGTTGACAAGGTATTATCGCAAGTTTGTTAAGAATTATGGGATAATAGCAGCACCTCTAACAACATTATTGAAGACAGATGCATTTTCATGGACTCTGGAAGAAACGAAGGCCTTTGAACATCTTAAAGAGGCAATGTGCCAAGCATCGGTCTTAGCTACGCTGGACTTCAAAAAAACCTTAATTGTGGAATGCGATGCCTTAGGAAATGGAATTGGTGTTGTTTTAATGCAAGAAGAAAGACCCATTTCTTTCGTAAGTCATCCAATCAAAGGAAAGTATTTACACAAAGCTATTTATGAGAAGGAAATGTTGGCATTACTACATGCACTTAAGAAAAGGCGACCCTACCTAATGGGAAGACACTTCAAGGTAAAAACATATCATGATAGTCTTAAATACTTCTTAGAACAAAGATTATCTTTAGAAGAGCAACAAAAATGGGTCACAAAGATGTTTGGGCTATGACTTTGAATTCATCTACAAAAAAGGGAAGCAAAATGTTGTGGCAGATGCACTCTCAAGAAAGGATGAGGGTGTGGAAGCATTTCTTTTCACCATTTCTATTATCCAACCAGATTGGATAAACGAAGAAAGGGATGAATGGAAGAATTACGAAGGAGTGTGGGCACTCATTCAAAAGATACAACAAGATCCCAGTACATCTGATACATTTAGCTGGAAAAATGATTCGTTATGGTACAAAGATCGCTTATACCTAGGTAATAATTCCCAACTCAAACAAAATATTCTTATGGAATTGCATACTTCTCCCTTAGGAAGGCACTCAAGATTTTAAACAACTTACCATAGGGTTAAGAAGGAATTTTTTGGGATGGCCTTAAATCATATATTCAAAAGTTTGGGGCATAATGTTTGGTTTACCAACAAAATAAAGTTGAAACAATTAAGACCCCATGTCTATTACAACCTTTATCCATTCCAAGCCAACATTGGGAGGAGATTTCAATGGATTTTATCACAATTTTACCCAAGTTCGAAGGAAAGAGTGTCATCATGGTGGTAGTTGACAGGCTTACCAAGTATGCACACTTTTGTGCATTATCTCATCCATTTAAAGCCAATACATTTTCTACTGTATTTATGGAAACAATTCAAAATATACATGGAAACCCAAATATTATTGTAAGCGACAGAGATCCCATTTTCACTGGAATTTTTTGGACAAAATTATTTTCTTGTCTTGGTATTGAGTTAGCTCATATCTCATCTTATCATCCTCAATCTGATGGGAAAACTGAGATAGTAAACAAGTGTTTGGAAGGATATCTTTGTTGCTTTGTCTCTGATAAATAGACACAATGGGTGAAATGGTTGCCTCTAACTGAATGGTGATATAACACTTCCTTCCATACTGCAACAAAAATGACCCCATTTATGGCACTTTATGGATATCATCCACCATCCATCACATCACATTTAAGAGAAAAATCTAAGGTTCAAACAGTAGAATATCACATCGAGCATCAACAGCAAGTTCTCCAACTCTTAAAGGAAAACGTCACTTTGGCCCAGAATAGAATGAAACAACGGGCATATCAACATCGCAACGAAAGAAGTTTTGATGTAGGTGACTAGGTATTCCTACGGCTACAACCATATAAATGTATGTCCCTAAAGCAAGCTAAGAAGGATAATAAATTATCACTAAAGTATTATGGTCCATACAAGGTGTTGCAAAAGGTTGGTACTATGGCATGCAAATTGGAGCTTCCTGCAGCTTCCTGAGTGCACCCAGCTTTCCATGTTCCATGCTTAAAGAAGGTTATAGGTGACAAGCTCCCAGTTCGAACAATATTGCCAGAACTTGACGAGGAAGGAAAAATCATATTGGAACCTGAAGCAGTCACAGAAACAAGAACTCGACAGCTATGAAATCGATCAATTTCAAAAGTATCTCATTAAGTGGAAGAACTTACTTGTTGAACATTCCACATGGGAGGATGAGAATTTCATACAGAAGCATCCAAAACTACTAAAGCGTTGAGGACAACACGTTTTTGAAGGAGAGGGGCATGTTAGGTCCCTATAATACTAGTGATTCCCCCATTACTATTGTCATTATAGCCTTTATTGTTATTATTGTGCCCTTATTGTCCCCATATTGTTATTATTGTGCCCCATTGAAGCCAAATATTGTTATTGTTGTGCCCTTATATTATTATTGTTGTGTCGGCTTTGATTATATTGTGACCCCTTAGACTCTTATATATAGAAAGGGGGTTTTGTCATTTGTATTAGCCAACAATTGTTCATTTGTGTAATGTAGAGGAGGTTGCCCCCTCGAAGAGGCTGATTTTGAAGTCATTGATCTATCTTTTCTATCTTTTTGTAAGCTGGTTTCATAACATACTACCATAATAAATTGAAAATTTCATTGTTTTGTCTTGATATTTATTTTCATATTGAGGATTTAGATATTGCTATTGTTGGTCAATGCTTGAAAATATATGTTGGGACAAGTCTTGTTTGGTTTTAGATCTTGAGAATGTTATAGCTCATATTCTTATCCATGTGCAACATCTATGTAGAGTAATTTATTCTCACCATACTTATGCCCCTTATTGTACTTCTTTTCATGTTTAAAATGTAGCCCCTTTTTTCTTCTTTCATCGAATTACTCGGGTATCAACCTTATAGGTTGAGTAAAGTTAGGAGGGGGACAATTGAGCTCATTGTATGTGTTAGTGGAAACCCTTCTAGTAGCCATATGTTTACCTTAAACTCTCTTTCTCATGCTAAAATTTGTATCTAAATATTTAGGCTCAAGGATACGCACCTCGTGTTGAGTGACCTCCTTTAAATTACCCACAAAGAGATCCAACAATTAATCTTTCCAAATTCCTTCACTGTAAGATTGAAATTGTTGAATATGTTTTATAACTAAACCTATTTTCCTTAGATATATCAATCGACTAATATTTGTGTTTTTCATGTTGTCTCTATCATGTATTATCAATTTTTCTATTAAAAAAAAAAAAAAAAAAACCAAGAGACAATAGAGTGTTTCTTTAGTTCACTAAGCCAATGATACGTTACAAATTGATCACATTCTAAATATAAGGTGGAAATAGTAATATTTTCTAGACTTGGAAATTGGTGTAGATCAAATCATTGCTCTATATGGAATATCCACATCATAAGATGATTTCCATTAAAATTCCTTATATTCATGTTAGGAGTGAGGTAGTTGCTTCATCCTTAGTTGAAACAACAACAGAGTGCATGTTGATGATATTTTGTTACTAATATGTATCAAAATGACCTACTTAAGAGTTGCATGACTTAAGTAATAGACAAGAAAAAGAGAGTCATGCATTAGTAAACTAATGCAATACTAAACCTTATGCAAATTAAGAAGAGATGCAAGGAATGACATGCATCTAACATATAAGTCACAAGATAAAGGAAAGAGTGAATATAATTTTATTGTCAATGAAAATAAGGGCTTATAAGATGATGACTCAATAATGGTTGTAGAAGAAATGTGGGCTCCAAAGCTATCTTGATGGAGGGGCCTTTTCCTTCTTGTATGTTCCAACTCTAAGCTCTGATGGTAGAAACAAAATTCCAATGTGGTAGAAAGAATGAGTCTAGGTTGCATATTATGTCTATATAATAATATCCTTGAATGAGTGATGGATAAAATGAATGACTTCCATAGCTTTATTTATAGGTGAAATAGTGGACCTCTATTTAGAGCTAACTTCAATGTGAATAATTCCATTCCATTGTATTAATGAAGTAGTGGGACCAAGATAACTAATCACGACTAAGTTAAACCATATTGTTGGAAATAATAGCTTGATAAGATCCACTTTTAACCACTATATCATGTTTAGAAGGAACACAGGCACTAATGAGCCAAAAAAAAACAATTTTCCATTTTAGGGTAAAATCGTAGTTTTTAAGAATTTAGTGAATGCTTTGTGTGTGGAAAAATGGCTAAATAGTGCATTATGAAATTTTCATCAAATTTGGGATTTGACTCAACCCATGATGACAAAAAAGAGATTAGATGATAATGGGAATGGCGTATTATGGTGGAAGTGAGGGTAAGGCTACCAAAGTTATTCTTCCAGTGAAAAGTACTTTTGACAAAATAGGTGAGAAAAATTAGGCCAATAATAGTGAGGGTCATCAAGTCTTTGAGAATCAATCATATTGTCCTCCATATGTCTTAAAATGTTCTCAATATAACCAAGGCTTGATGATCTTACTCTCTATTGAGATCTCAACACAACCCAAAATTTTCTAAATTTTTAGATGCTGTTTTTTTTTTAAATAAAAATTTACATAAAATAATTGTTTTAGGTAATTTGTCTCTTAACAAATATTTTTGTCTTTTGATTCTTTAAAATTAAAAAAAAAATCTAAGTCAAACACTTCAAAAAGGCAATTTATAAAAAGCATAATAGAAGAGATTATCCAATTTCATTGAACTTGAAACTCTGCCTTATATCACTAAAAATTTAAATTCAAAAAAATCTAGGTCAAACACTTCAATTTTTTTTATAAAAAACATAATAAAAGAGATTATCCAATTTCTTTGGAACTCATTATATATCACTTAAAAAAAACAAAGTCAAACACTTCAAAAAACAATTTATAAAAAGCATAATAGGAAAAATTATCCAATTTCATTGAATTTGAAACTCTGCATTGTATATCACTAAAAATTTAATGTATTCCTTTAGATACGAGGAATATACCCACTTTGTTTATTTAAAAGTTGAAAGCATTCTCTCAAAAACAATTAATGTAGAGTTAAATTTTGTTGGGTTAGAGTCAAAAATTAAACATAAACATCAACTCCACCGAATGTTAAGCATTAATTCCACTAACATTAAATATCTACCCTCAAAAAAGCTAGACATTGTATTTACCAAAAATATCTACCCTCAAGAAAGCTAGACATTGTATTTACCAAAAATAGAGTGTGCCGTACTAAAATGGAAAGTAAAGAATTTGCCTTGCTAATTGAAGGAAGAAAAACAGTGGTGAAAATCAAAAGTTTGAAGGTGACTCCGTCAAAGTGCCATGAGTTTGTCACTTAAACTAATATTCTTCTACGCTCATTAAAGCACATTAGGTCATCCTTGAACTTTTAAGGAAGTTTAAATTTCACTTTCTCCTCTACCTAAAGTCTTTCTTATGACCGCTAAACTTATCTTTCACTTGAAATTTTATGTTTTAGTGTTGTGAAAGTTGAGATTTAGGGCCACTTAAATTTAAAAATTTGTGTACTAACCTTTGTGAATGTTGTCACTCTATAATAAATGTTTCGCTTATTAAACAACTATATGGTTGTCTAAAATGTGTGCATTCTTATAGCCTTATTTTTTTATATGGTTTTGTCTAAAATGTGTGCATTCTTATAGTCCTAATTTTTTTTTTTCCAATCTATGGATTAGAGAACTCATCATTACTAGAATTTAAATCCATGCTATTGTACCCTCTTTAACGTGTAATGAAAGAAATTGTATTTTCTAGGGATGAAAAGAAATTAAAAAAAATAAAACTTAAATCCAATTTTAACACTCAACATACATTATTTCTCTTCAAAGATGAGAATTCGGTGAAGTGTCATGTTAATGGAGAGAATTAGAACGTTTGGTAGAGTAAGTTCAATGCATTATCGTGATTTCATTGTGATTGCCCATCAATATAAGTATGCATCACTATGTCTCATATTGATTATTTATATTGCTTGATATTATTGTTGATGATTGATGATTGAATTTAAACATGAAGTTCATTGTAAGTTTGGGTATTGCCATTCTTTATTGCAATGGAGTGGTTTTTTTTGTTTTCTCGTTGGGTTAGGATTTGTATATAATAATTTATTTATTTTTATTTTTTTTTTTTTGAGATTTTTTAGGAAATTTATTCTTAAAATCCTAAAAAAAAATTAAAGGAAAAAAAAAAGTGAGTTTTGATGTTGTATCTTTTTTTACTAAGATCCCCATTAATGAGATTATTGATATTATTAATAATATTATTGACCCCAATACAATCAAATTAGTCAACATTTGCTTAAAATCTCCTTTCTTCAGTTTTCAATATGAAATTTATAAGCAGACTTGTGGAGTTGCTATGGGCTCCCCTCTCTCCCCTATTGTAGCCAACCTTTCTATGAAGGATATTGAGACTAAAGCAATTGCCTCGACTCCTTTTTCCCCTAAACTTTGGAAAACAATACCTTTATCATTTGGCCTCCATAGTCAAGAAAAACTTGAAATATTTTAGCAACATTTTAATAACTAATTTGATTTTATTAAATTCACCATGAAGATTGAGATTAATGGCAACATTCTCTTTCTTGATGTCCTCATCACCAACGAGGATGACTCCATCTCCCATCAAGTTTTTTGCAAGAAGACTCACATCGAACAACATCTTCATGTCAATTCCCATCATCGCCCTGCCCAAATTTTGTGTTTTCCACACCCTTGCTACCAGATCTCGTGGGATTCCTAATGATGTTCATATCAATAATGAGAAATCTCATCTTTCAAAGGTTTTCATGAGCAATGGTTATAGTAAGCAACAAGGCCTGAAAGCCTTCCAAAAAGCGGCAAAGGGTCTTAGAGCTAAAACTGATTCCCTCAATCTGTTTGCCAATGTTCATCTTCCTTTTATTCAAGGAACCACTGACAGGTTGGCTCACATTCTTAAGAGGAACAATATCTCTGTGGCCCTTAAGTCGCTCAACACAATAAGGTCTTCCCTCATGTCTGTCAAAGACCAAATTGACCCCTATAACATTAAAGGGTTTTACATGATCCTGTGTCCTTGTGGAAAACCTTATATAGGTGATATTAGACGTTCTATCAAGCATATAATTCAGGAGCATGCTGCAAACATCAAACATAATCACTCTTGCTCTTTGGCTCTTGCTAAGCATTCCTAAAAACTAAGTATCACATTCCTCTGCCCTTGCTAATATTTCTCATTATCACCACATAAAGTTCAAGGAACCCATCAAAATAGAGAAATAGACTATCAACAACCTAATTAGAGATGACAAATGGAAAATTAGTAGAAATTAGTTCTCTTCTCTCTCTTTGAATTATTCATCTTAATTCCCTCCCTAAACTTCCTTTGTTTTTATGGATTTCTACTTTTTTTAATCATATATATATAATTTTTTATTATTATTATTTTACTTTCTGGTTCACGGAATCCCATGGTTAGTGGGTCCGCTACGTCCAGGTTCAGACAACGCTAGGGTGGACACACAACTCGAAGGGGGTCACACCCCTCGGCCTATTTATGGACCTGACCCCAAGAGCTTTCGGGAATTGACCCTGTGACCTCCCGATTGGCGAGGCACTGACTTGATCGATTGAGCTAACTCTTGGGGCTTATAATTATATTATTATTATTATTATTATTATTATACTTTTCATTTTCCTTTTCCTTTTATTTCAATTATAACTTGTTTTTATTAATATGAGTATTCCTTTCATTGTTTTTCCTTAATTTTTTAATTATTATTCTTATTATTATCTTCACATTATTATTTATTATTATTATTTCTTATTAAAATCTAATAACATTTATTTATTAGTTATTTACTTATTTTTAGTTATTATAAAAAAATTAATAATATCTATTTATTTATTTTCTCATTTTTAAATAAATCCTATTTTTATTTTTATTTTATTTTTTAATGCCCACGGGGCTTTGGATTGACGGTGAATGGGTGCATTGTTAAGGCACTCCTTACAATAGGTCACTGGTTCAAATCTCTCGTGAGTACTTACCTACCCAAAAAAAAAAATCTTATTTTTTTAACCTCTTACTTATGCTTATGCTTATTTATTCTTGATTGTATTAAATAAATAAATATTTATAATTTAATAGCTATCTAATTATTTATATATTTATAATTGGTAATTTTATTAGTAATATATTATTATAATTTATTTAGTCCTAATTTTATGGGACTTTTACTTATCATTAATATTATTATGATCATACTCATATTTATTAATAATATAGTTAATTATTATTAATATAATTTTAAATGTAATTATTTACTTTTATTATTAAAAAAACATTTTGTGATTCACTCTTTTTGTTATTATTATTTAACGTTTAGTTTTTTTTTTTAACTTTTTAGTATTATTTTTTCTAACGTCATTTTTTTTAGCTCTTAGGCCTCTTCTCCTTTTTATACTCTTTTGGATCATATTTTCTTCATTTAACCATCCTGATGATGAACCACATTGGATGGCTCGAAAGGCGTCAACAATTAATATTTTTGTGTGATGGATCCAGAAGTCAGATATCTTTAAACAAATTGTCAAAGTATCTTGAGCAAAGCTTCTAGAAAGTGACAAAAAATCAACCATTGAATAGTACACACCTATAAGCAATCTCGAAAAAAATTGATATTGAGCCAATTAGACCTATCTTCAAGGATATCTAGGCCCTTATAGTTCCTTGGCTAGCTTTTCCATGATGGGAGATATTTAGATATAGTTAAAAGAAGACGATTATCTAGATGTAATTCCCCCAAGCAATCTAACTATTAAAATCATTGGCAATTTTGTATTCTCTAACATCAGAAGATCTCACCTACACAAGTAGCTACTAGAGCCGATGTGATGCACTATTTTGAATCTATAAAATGGATCAATAATTAATAATTATGAAGGAAGATGCCTTGCTTCCTTTTATTCATCTATATTAGAGGAGTACGATAAACCACATCAAATAGAGAAATTCACGATTACAAGATTTGTAGAGAATTTTCCCGAAGATAATGGTATTAAGAAAAAAATATTAAGATGTGGATGAAAGACAAAAGATTCCTTTCTAAGAGTGATGGGGTGTATACAATAACGAATTTGAGAGACCCCTACATATATGCAATGGCCTTAATGTGTAGACTATATGGTGAAGCTAGTTTTATTCATTTTAAATATGACGAAGCTAATTTGATTCCTTAAATTGGTTCTCCAAATTGGACACTAGTTATGTATGTCTTCACTTTCTTCATGAGTCATGGTTGAGCTCTTTGTAGGTTTGATTAACATGGAAATTAGCATTCTTTTCTGTGTGGAATAACAATAATATTTATCTATAACTATATATTTTAACTTTACCACATTTTTGGAATCACACTAAATAGATCTTCTAATCAAATTTCTGTCAATTGTAAGTTGCATACCTTTAAAACTTTGATTTAGACAACATCTTGCTAAGTGACAATATCTTTCCTTGGTGTGTCTAAATTTTGTGTTATTTTAGCCTAATACGTCTTTTCTACAATGCAATGAGTTTGACCAAATTCTAAAGTACAAGAGAAAGTTATGGTACTTTCCCAAATCTTCTTGTTTTTTGTTCCTTTTGGAAGAGAAAATTTGTATGGAATGCCACATGTCTAATTTCTATGAGTCCTTAAGGATTCTTAGTTTCTTATTGAGGTCGTAGGGACTCCAATCCATAATAACAATATCATTAGAATAAAAAGGAATGGTGATGACTATGCCAATGAGAGTTGGGCTGACAAAACATACATCTCCTATATAATATTCTAACTTGTCAATGTTTATGCCAGAAAGGGTGGGGAATAAAAGACAACCTTGCTTGGTTCCTATTACAAGTAATTCTTTTGACTAGCCCTTAGTGTTCCTAAAATTGACAATAACATTCTCGTATAAACTTACCACAATAACTCTCAACTCAAATCAACTTTTAGCTCTTGTAACGTATTCCAATTGTTAGTCCTAGGCATTGTGTCAATAATTTATTTATTTTTTAAAGAAAAATTGAGTAACTTTATTAGAGAGAACAAAATTACACAAGTAGAATACCAAAGTGACATTTCAGTCACCCCTAATGGGGTAATGTTTGAATATATTGAAAGGTATAAACTTGATAATAACATTCACATAAAATTTTACCACAACAACTCCTAACTCAAAATCAACTTTTAGCTCTTCTAACTTAATCCAAATGTTATTCCTAGGCATTGTGTCAATAGTTTATTTGCTTTTTTTTAAAGAAAAAATTGAGTGATTTTATTAGAGATAACAAAATTACATAAATAGAATATCATGAGTGGTATTTTAGTCACCCTAATGGGGTCGTGTTTGAATAGACTTAAAGGTCTAATTTTGAAAAAAGATTAACTAATTATGATATCAATGTAGAGAAGAACCATAAAAATAAAACAAACTATTATAGAATTGGGCATTATTGAGCCACCTTGGCTACAAATAATCACAATTACAAGCAAAAAGGAATAGTACCATATAACTATATAACATCAAAATATGATAACCTTTTCTTCAAAATTTTCTCATTATAGAATTCAAATAGTATCAAATTATTTCAGTAACTCGTATTTGATATAGTGAGGGTCCTAAAACCACGATTCATGAAAATAAGAAGAAATTTGTCCTTGGAGGGACCCTTTAATCTCCTAAGTAAGTCTATTAGCTTATATGTTTTCTTCCTTGTATATGCGAGCAAAAGTGATGGAAGTGAAAGAAAGTTGCAATTGCATGACGTCTCAGAATATAAGTTGTGGCATGAAGTTTCTTAGCTCATAATCACCTTTCATCCATTAAATCACATGAATGGAGTCCCAAAGGACATGTATTTGAGAAATTCATTTTTCAAGAGCAAGGATTAAAACCAATTTAAGGATTGAGAGTGCAATGTGGTTGTTTGAAGAATGATCAATATCAACTTTTAAATTGAGGAAATAATTATGTGAGTAGATTATTCCCATAGATCCTCCCTCATATGGAATACCTTGGGAGGCTCCAATATAAAATGATAAGGGAATTTGAGTGTCAATGTTTATATCAAATCTTCAAGCATGATGATGGAAGGAGTTGAATTGGGGAAAGGAACTTAGAATATGAGAATTTGGGAAATGCAATTGAATGGTATAGTGTGCGTAATCTAAAAATAGTTTATGTTTCTTGGTAACTAGATTTCCTAGGCTAATGTGAGAGGTAAGGATTTGTATGCTTTTGTCTCCTTTTCTTTCTCCCAATTCCTTAAAGTTGCTTCAATTGAGTTTCCCTTCCCATTTGTATTTCAATCTAGCAAGACCTTCAATTTAATTGTAGGCCTACTTTATGAAGGGATAAAAGATGGTGAGGTGATTGTTTGTTTCCAAATTTGATTCACATAAGCTACATCTTCTAGGACCCTCATGACTTATTTTATGTGACAAATCCCAAGTTAAGGCTCTATTGTTTAGAAGAAACCACATAAAGATTTTATATTTTGTGGGGCATTTGAATTTTTAGAGAGATTTTAACCGCCAAAATAGTGGTTAGTTAAAGCATTCCATGGTCATATATTTATATTCCCATAATGGGTTTGGGTTCATATCCCCCTAAGGGGTTTGCAAACCAAAGGAGTTTAATATCCTTTTTATTGATGAAGACATAACACTTTTTCATGTCATCTTTATAGGAGTTCCATATCTTAGCATATTCCTCATTAAGATCTGAATATTTCCAAGATAGTCGTTATGGTACTTTGGAGTTTATGGCTTGACCTCTTGCAGTATGATGAAGTGTGTGTAAACATTTTGATTTGAGCTATTTTTGTCTTATCTTCCAATCTAGGGGTCAAAGCCAATTTGGACCTTTTCCCCTTTTCCAACCCTTAAAATTGTGATTCTTGATCAAGGGAAAAGCAATGATAGTGACTTTGCAAATGATTAAAGAATTTTGGACTCTTTTATTTGGGGACTAGACCTACTATTCAATTGATGGGGGGGGGGGGGGAGATAGTTATATATTTATTAATTGTACCAAAAACCTTTTCCTTGGATAAGCCTCTAGACAACATTAGTTGTCAAGGCTTTGGAGAAAATAAATGTGCTTTTTAATCCCCATCCCCCGTGTATCTTTTAGATAGCTAGGTTTTTCTAGGAGATTAAATCCATTCTTTTCTTCTCTTTCTATTCTATATAGAAAAATATTAACAAGTTGTTGGGATTTTTCAAAAATCCCTTTCAGTATACAGGAAAGACACATCTACTATATTGGGATGGCCTCAAGGCCCAACTTTACTAGGACTAAGTATCCACTTTGTGATAGTCATCTATTGCACCATGAGTTCTATAACCTTTTTTTTATATTCTCTATGAGCCATTTCCAATATCCCTTAAGATATAAATTAACCTTAAAGTGGAAACCCAAGTACTTAAACTCCTCCTTAAAGGTAGAGGTCATGAAAGGGAATATATTATTGATATAGTGTTTCTTAGGCTTAGAGAAGCCCCAAAAAATTACCAAAGATTTGGATGAATTTATAATCATAACATTAGTTGAGAAGAATAAATCTGAAATTTCCTTAAATTTTTCCAAAGTCCACTTGGATCCATAAAAAAAAACTAGGATTATATCTACAATGAGTGAAAGAGAAATAAACCAAGAGTTTCCAATTAAGATATTGTTAATAGAGCTATTTTTTGATGCTACCCTAAGAGCCATACTTAAGCCTCCTACAATTAGGAGGAAGAGAAAGGCGGAAAGTAGACATCCCTAACGAATTCCTCTTTCAAATTGAATAAGGGATATTTGACCTGTTCATCAAAACTTCTAAAGTCATAGGGCTAGAACAAGCTATTACCCAAGCCACAAGGTGTAAGATGAAACCCAAAAGAATGAGTATGAGAAAATGGAAGACCTAGAAGAATTTATCAAAGGACTTGGAAATGTATACTTTGGCTATCATGGCCTCCAATTCTTTTTTTCATAGAGTGAAGGCATTCCTAAGAATTTTTTCATTATTCTTTGACCATTGGATCACTAATTGTTTATCTTTTCTGAAATTTGAGTGAAATTGAATAGTTGTAAATTCATTAAGCAAATTATTAAATAGTACCAAAGCATTATTTAATATTTAATGAAATATTCATCCTTGAGCCACTCATGGTTTATATTGAATGGAATTGAGGGCTTCCCTAGTGCATGGGATACTTCCAATAAATATAAATAATGTTCAAATTACCCTCTTACTAATACTCATTGTCAAATTTTGAGAGTTCTTCCAGTGTGCCTTATGAATCTAGAGGTGATCTAGGTGCTTTTCTATTTATGCATCCCTAGTTCTTTTTTTTCCAAGTGGGTTGATCTTGTAAATCAAGAGATATTCCACTTGGACCACTACCCACAAAACCTTAGAGACACCACTAGTAATATTGAAATCCCTTCCTAGTATTTCCAACCCTTTTCTAATACATGGCATGCAAAGATATGGTCTCAATATTTAATGTGGTCCACTTAAGGCCCATATATTTTCACATAGTTGATCTCTTTTCCCATTTCAATCGAAAGAAGGGAGACACCCAAACCTGGATCAAATTCCCGTGAAATAGAGAATGTAAAAATGTTAGTCTTCCAACCTATAATGATCCCTCTTAAATGACCTAATGTGCCTGCATAATTAAAATCCCATCCTTTTAGAAGCCTCAAGAGACATTAACCAATTTTGTCTCCTTTTTCATGTGCTCTTAAAAAAAATGGAAATGGGATTGTGAGTGTCAATTAATATCTTGAGGCCCAGTTTTTTGGAGGGATGGAAAAATCTCTACTATTTAAGGATAAAAAAATCATTTTGTAATTACCTTTGGGAAGTTGCTCTAAGGGCCTTGAGTAAGAATTATTGTCTTCCACTTTTGACCTCTAAATTATTATATGTTCAAGTAATGAAGAGATACAATTTTCTATTTCTTTGCCCTTCCTTAGGGACCTTCTCTTTTAGGCATCTAAGGCCATCTTCCTTAGTCCCTTCAAAAACCCCATTCCCTTCTCATGAGGTTTAAGGATATACTTTTAGATCTCAAAAGAAGGGGAGCATCAACTAATTTCTTTCCTAATAAGATCTCTCATGTGGGGAGGATAGTAGTTTGCGGGTTTGATAATCACAAATAAGGTTTATCCCAACCTATATATGGGGATGAGTGAAGTAGACAAAGGATTTGAGAACCTTGAGAGACTAGAGAGGAAATCTCCTTAGATTAATCCAAACTCATACTCTATTTCTACTTCCCAAAATCCATTATGTTAGTGACTATATGAATCTATTAATGAATGGGGGGTAGGGGCGGGGGGGGAGGTTTCCTACCTAGAGTTTATGAGGTCCCCTTTCTAGCAAAGCTAGAAGATCCTTGTGAGATTCACACTATTCAATCATATGTATTTTTTCTAACATATCTAATGTTGGAGGGTCATCCATTGTGGTGTCTTGCAAATATGTAAGAGGGTATTTTTCTTACATAAAGTGTGTTGTTTCTTTGACAATAGGAGTGGGATTTAGAACCCAAACATTTTTGGAGAATAAAAGAGCACAATCATGTAATAGGTACCCATACTCATGACATCGCACACTATAAAGGGAACTCCTTTATAGTCAAGTACTTGATGAAATAAAGTGGGGCCTTCTTTGATGATAATGCAATCCACCAAAACTTTGGCTAGGTCGAGGTCCATAAGGATTCTCTCCAACCCCATATCTCCTAATTCTTGGAAAGAATTATCTACTTCATAGTACAATCCCAAATGTATTTCCAATTTCCTTAAATATATCCTTGGATTATAGGATCAAAGGGAGAATTATCATTCTAATATAAATAGTGGTGAAATCGACCTATTCCAAATGTACATCAAATTCCAAATTCAATTTTGTAAAGATGAGGGCCTTAGACCTCCATTTATAGTAATTTTATAGAACTTTATATGTGTCTTCAAAAGCCCAAAAGGGAAAAGTTAACCATCCTTCCAGTAGAACCATGTTTCTTTGTATGTATCCCAACAATGCACATAAATTTTTGTATTTTTCCATTTTTTGAGGGACACCACTCCCATTCTTCAACCCAAAAATATTCCAACTTGTGAGGATTTCTCAAACTTCATTATTTCAATTGTAGAATTGAGGCTTCTGCGATCCATCATAGTTATAAGAAGAAATTTCGGTGTAAATCACATAAAGAAAGCCCTTCGTCGACGCGTTTCGAACCAACCAGTGTGGTTCATTGTCAGGACAAGTTGAAGAGACAGATCTAGTCTAGCGGGTTAAATAGTTCGAGCAGAGATTCCAACAGCTAAAAAAGATTAACGGCTAATTTTTGACTCAAGGCCATCTGACAAATTATTATTATTCTTACTGTTATCATTATTCTTAATATTTATTATTTTATTTGGGATTTAAGTTACCTTAGGTAAAAGATAAAATAAAATAATAATTTAT